>JBAPLH010002171.1:0-54021 GCA_037897445.1 Ceriops zippeliana
ATAGATTTCGATTTTTATTGGTGGTTTATACTTGTTTGATTTCAATTAATATACTAGGTTCTTTAGCCAAATGTGTTATATTTCATTGTCAATGTATCAAAAAGTGTGTTTGGAATCAAAAGAGGAAACTTGCTAACCAGAAATGATGGGAGGAACTCTCTATTTTTGAATTCAACAATTAATACCAATAAGAAATGCAATTCAAAATCAAGGGACTCCATTGTGTATGTTAAATTGAATGAATTCATCTTATAAATGGTCTAGGGGCATTTTGTTCATAATGAATATAGTTATTACGAAGGACACAAAAGTTAATTTCAAGGTTATTGCATGAAAAATAGTCTTGGTAACAACAAGAGGAGCCTAATTAACATGAGGTGATTAGAAATTCTCATTATTTAGGAATTAAACCAGTTAACATTTGTACGAAATGCAAACCATGATGAATGACACCATTGGCTAATGGATTGAAATAGATTTCAATTTTTATTGGTGTTTATACGTGTTTGATTCAATTAATATACTAGGTTCTTTAGCCACATGTGTTATATTCCATGATCAATGTATCAAAAAGTGTGTTTGGAATCAAAAGAGGAAACTTGGTAACCAGAAATGATGGGAGGAATTGTCTATTTTTGAATTCAACAATTAATATCAATAAGAAATGCAATTCAAAATCAAGGACTCCATTGTTTGTTAAATTGAATGAATTCATCTTATAAATGGTCTAAGGGCACTTTTTTCATAATGAATATAGTTATTCAGGAGGAAACAAAAGTTAATTTCAAAATTATTGCATGAAAAATAGTGCTCGTAACAACAAGAGGAGCCTAATGAACATGAGGTGAGTAGAAATTCTCATTATTTAGGAATTAATCCAGTTAACATTTGTACGAAATGCAAACCATGATGAATGGCACCTTTGGCTATTGGATTTAAATAAATTTCGATTTTTTATTGGTGTTTATACTTGTTTGATTCAATTAATATACTATGTTCTTTAGCCACATGTGTTATATTTCATGATCAATGTATCAAAAAGTGTGTTTGGTATCAAAAGAGGAAAACTTGCTAACCAAAAATGATGGGAGGCACTAGCTATTTTTGAATTCAACAATTAATATCAATAACAACTGCAATTCAAAATCATGAACTCCATTGTTTGTTAAATTGAATGAATTCAAGTAACTGATGGTGCAGGGGCATTTTTTTCATAATGAATATATTTGTTAAGAAAGAAACAAAATTTAATTTCAAGGTTATTGCATGAAAAATAGTTCTGGTAGCAACAAGAGGAGCCAAATTAACATGAAGTGAATAGAAATTCTTATTATTTAGCAATTAAACTAGTTAACATTTGTACGAATTGCAAACCATGATGAATGGCACCTTTGCATGATTGATTTTAAATAGATTTGGATTTTTATTGGTGTTTATACTTGTTTTGATAATAATTAATATACTGGGTTGTTTAGCTACATGTACTATATTTCATAATCAACGTATGAAAAAGTGTGTTTGGAATCAAAAGAGGAAACTTGCTAACCAGAAATGATGGGAGGAACTCTCTATTTTTGAATTCAACAATTAATATCAATAAGAAATGTAATTCAAAATCAAGGTTTCCATTGTTTGTTAAATTGAATGAATTCATCTTATAAATGGTCTAGGGGCACTTTTTTCATAATGAATATAATTAATCAAAAGGAAACAAAAGTTAATTTCTAGGATATTGCATGAAAAATAGTCTTGGTAACAACAAGAGGAGCCAAATTAACATGAGGTGATTAGAAATTCTCATTATTTAGGAATTAAACCAGTTAACATTTGTACGAAATGCAAACCATGATGAATGGCACCTCTGGCTAATGGATTTAAATAGATTTCGATTTTTATTGGTGGTTATACTTGTTTGATTCAATTAATATACTAGGTTCTTTAGCCAAATGTGTTATATTTCATTATCAATGTATCAAAAAGTGTGTTTGGAATCAAAAGAGGAAACTTGCTAACCAGAAATGATGGGAGGAACTCTCTATTTTTGAATTCAACAATTAATACCAATAAGAAATGCAATTCACAATCAGGGACTCCATTGTATGTTAAATTGAATGAATTCATCTTATAAATGGTCTAGGGGCATTTTTTTTCATAATGAATATAGTTATTACGAAGGACACAAAAGTTAATTTCAAGGTTATTGCATGAAAAATAGTCTTGGTAACAACAAGAGGAGCCAAAATTAACATGAGGTGATTAGAAATTCTCATTATTTAGGAATTAAACCAGTTAACATTTGTACGAAATGCAAACCATGATGAATGACACCATTGGCTAATGGATTTAAATAGATTTCAATTTTTATTGGTGTTTATACGTGTTTGATTCAATTAATATACTAGGTTCTTTAGCCACATGTGTTATATTCCATGATCAATGTATCAAAAAGTGTGTTTGGAATCAAAAGAGGAAACTTGCTAACCAGAAATGATGGGAGGAATTGTCTATTTTTGAATTCAACAATTAATATCAATAAGAAATGCAATTCAAAATCAAGGACTCCATTGTTTGTTAAATTGAATGAATTCATCTTATAAATGGTCTAAGGGCACTTTTTTCATAATGAATATAGTTATTCGGGAGGAAACAAAAGTTAATTTCAAAATTATTGCATGAAAAATAGTGCTCGTAACCACAAGAGGAGCCTAATGAACATGAGGTGAGTAGAAATTCTCATTATTTAGGAATTAAACCAGTTAACATTTGTACGAAATGCAAACCATGATGAATGGCACCTTTGGCTATTGGATTTAAATAGATTTCGATTTTTATTGGTGTTTATACTTGTTTGATTCAATTAATATACTATGTTCTTTAGCCACATGTGTTATATTTCATGATCAATGTATCAAAAAGTGTGTTTGGTATCAAAAGAGGAAACTTGCTAACCAGAAATGATGGGAGGCACTAGCTATTTTTGAATTCAACAATTAATATCAATAACAACTGCAATTCAAAATCATGAACTCCATTGTTTGTTAAATTGAATGAATTCAAGTAACTGATGGTGCATAGGCATTTTTTTTCATAATGAATATATTTGTTAAGAAAGAAACAAAATTTAATTTCAAGGTTATTGCATGAAAAATAGTTCTCGTAGCAACAAGAGGAGCCAAATTAACATGAAGTGAATAGAAATTCTTATTATTTAGCAATTAAACTAGTTAACATTTGTACGAATTGCAAACCATGATGAATGGCACCTTTGCATGATTGATTTAAATAGATTTGGATTTTTATTGGTGTTTATATTTGTTTGATTTAATTAATATACTAGGTTGTTTAGCCACATGTGCTATATTTCATAATCAACGTATGAAAAAGTGTGTTTGGAATCAAAAGAGGAAACTTGCTAACCAAAAATGATGGGAGGCACTTTCTATTTTTGAAAATCAACAATTAATATCAATAACAACTGCAATTCAAAATCATGAACTCCATTGTTTGTTAAATTGAATGAATTCAAGTAACTGATGGTGCACAAGCATTTTTTTCATAATGAATATATTTGTTAAGAAAGAAACAAAATTTAATTTCAAGGTTATTGCATGAAAAATAGTTCTGGTTGCAACAAGAGGAGCCAAATTAACATGAAGTGAGTAGAAATTCTTATTATTTAGCAATTAAACTAGTTAACATTTGTACGACTTGCATACCATGATGAATGACACCTTTGAATGATTGATTTAAATAGATTTGGATTTTTATTGGTGTTTATACTTGTTTGATTCAATTAATATACTAGGTTGTTTAGCCACATGTGCTATATTTCATAATCAACGTATGAAAAAGTGTGTTTGGAATCAAAAGAGGAAACTTGCTAACCAGAAATGATGGGAGGAACTCTCTATTTTTGAATTCAACAATTAATATCAATAAGAAATGCAATTCAAAATCAAGGTTTCCATTGTTTGTTAAATTGAATGAATTCATCTTATAAATGGTCTAGGGCACTTTTTTCATAATGAATATAATTATTCAAAAGGAAACAAAAGTTAATTTCAAGGTTATTGCATGAAAAATAGTGCTGCTAACAACTAGAAGAGCCTAAGTAACATGAGGTGATTAGAAATTCTCATTATTTAGGAATTAAACCAGTTAACATTTGTACGAAATGCAAACCATGATGAATGGCACCTTTGGCTAATGGATTTAAATAGATTTCGATTTTTATTGGTGGTTATACTTGTTTGATTCAATTAATATACTAGGTTCTTTAGCCAAATGTGTTATATTTCATGATCAATGTATCAAAAAGTGTGTTTGGAATCAAAAGAGGAAACTTGCTAACCAGAAATGATGGGAGGAACTCTCTATTTTTGAATTCAACAATTAATACCAATAAGAAATGCAATTCAAAATCAAGGACTCCATTGTATGTTAAATTGAATGAATTCATCTTATAAATGGTCTAGGGGCATTTTGTTCATAATGAATATAGTTATTACGAAGGACACAAAAGTTAATTTCAAGGTTATTGCATGAAAAATAGTCTTGGTAACAACAAGAGGAGCCTAATTAACATGAGGTGATTAGAAATTCTCATTATTTAGGAATTAAACCAGTTAACATTTGTACGAAATGCAAACCATGATGAATGACACCATTGGCTAATGGATTGAAATAGATTTCAATTTTTATTGGTGTTTATACGTGTTTGATTCAATTAATATACTAGGTTCTTTAGCCACATGTGTTATATTCCATGATCAATGTATCAAAAAGTGTGTTTGGAATCAAAAGAGGAAACTTGCTAACCAGAAATGATGGGAGGAATTGTCTATTTTTGAATTCAACAATTAATATCAATAAGAAATGCAATTCAAAATCAAGGACTCCATTGTTTGTTAAATTGAATGAATTCATCTTATAAATGGTCTAAGGGCACTTTTTTCATAATGAATATAGTTATTCAGGAGGAAACAAAAGTTAATTTCAAAATTATTGCATGAAAAATAGTGCTCGTAACAACAAGAGGAGCCTAATGAACATGAGGTGATTAGAAATTCTCATTATTTAGGAATTAAACCAGTTAACATTTGTACGAAATGCAAACCATGATGAATGGCACCTTTGGCTATTGGATTTAAATAAATTTCGATTTTTATTGGTGTTTATACTTGTTTGATTCAATTAATATACTATGTTCTTTAGCCACATGTGTTATATTTCATGATCAATGTATCAAAAAGTGTGTTTGGTATCAAAAGAGGAAACTTGCTAACCAAAAATGATGGGAGGCACTAGCTATTTTTGAATTCAACAATTAATATCAATAACAACTGCAATTCAAAATCATGAACTCCATTGTTTGTTAAATTGAATGAATTCAAGTAACTGATGGTGCATAGGCATTTTTTTCATAATGAATATATTTGTTAAGAAAGAAACAAAATTTAATTTCAAGGTTATTGCATGAAAAATAGTTCTCGTAGCAACAAGAGGAGCCAAATTAACATGAAGTGAATAGAAATTCTTATTATTTAGCAATTAAACTAGTTAACATTTGTACGAATTGCAAACCATGATGAATGGCACCTTTGCATGATTGATTTAAATAGATTTGGATTTTTATTGGTGTTTATACTTGTTTGATATAATTAATATTCTGGGTTGTTTAGCTACATGTACTATATTTCATAATCAACGTATGAAAAAGTGTGTTTGGAATCAAAAGAGGAAACTTGCTAACCAAAAATGATGGGAGGCACTCTCTATTTTTGAAAATCAACAATTAATATCAATAACAACTGCAATTCAAAATCATGAACTCCATTGTTTGTTAAATTGAATGAATTCAAGTAACTGATGGTGCACGGGCATTTTTTTCATAATGAATATATTTGTTAAGAAAGAAACAAAATTTAATTTCAAGGTTATTGCATGAAAAATAGTTCTGGTTGCAACAAGAGGAGCCAAATTAACATGAAGTGAGTAGAAATTCTTATTATTTAGCAATTAAACTAGTTAACATTTGTACGACTTGCATACCATGATGAATGGCACCTTTGCATGATTGATTTAAATAGATTTGGATTTTTATTGGTGTTTATACTTGTTTGATTCAATTAATATACTAGGTTGTTTAGCCACATGTGCTATATTTCATAATCAACGTATGAAAAAGTGTGTTTGGAATGAAAAGAGGAAACTTGCTAACCAGAAATGATGGGAGGAACTCTCTATTTTTGAATTCAACAATTAATATCAATAAGAAATGCAATTCAAAATCAAGGTTTCCATTGTTTGTTAAATTGAATGAATTCATCTTATAAATGGTCTAGGGGAACTTTTTTCATAATGAATATAATTATTCAAAAGGAAACACAAGTTAATTTCAAGCTTATTGCATGAAAAATAGTGCTGCTAACAACTAGAAGAGCCTAAGTAACATGAGGTGATTAGAAATTCTCATTATTTAGGAATTAAACCAATTAACATTTGTACGAAATGCAAACAATGATGAATGGCACCTTTGGCTAATGGATTTAAATAGATTTCGATTTTTATTGGGGGTTATACTTGTTTGATTCAATTAATATACTAGGTTCTTTAGCCAAATGTGTTATATTTCATGATCAATGTATCAAAAAGTGTGTTTGGAATCAAAAGAGGAAAACTTGCTAACCAGAAATGATGGGAGGAACTCTCTATTTTTGAATTCAACAATTAATACCAATAAGAAATGCAATTCAAAATCAAGGACTCCATTGTATGTTAAATTGAATGAATTCATCTTATAAATGGTCTAGGGGCATTTTGTTCATAATGAATATAGTTATTACGAAGGAAACAAAAGTTAATTTCAAGGTTATTGCATGAAAAATAGTCTTGGTAACAACAAGAGGAGCCTAATTAACATGAGGTGATTAGAAATTCTCATTATTTAGGAATTAAACCAGTTAACATTTGTACGAAATGCAAACCATGATGAATGACACCTTTGGCTAATGGATTTAAATAGATTTCAATTTTTATTGGTGTTTATACGTGTTTGATTCAATTACTATACTAGGTTCTTTAGCCACATGTGTTATATTTCATGATCAATGTATCAAAAAGTGTGTTTGGAATCAAAAGAGGAAACTTGCTAACCAGAAATGATGGGAGGAATTGTCTATTTTTGAATTCAACAATTAATATCAATAAGAAATGCAATTCAAAATCGAGGACTCCATTGTTTGTTAAATTGAATGAATTCATCTTATAAATGGTCTAAGGGCACTTTTTTCATAATGAATATAGTTATTCAGGAGGAAACAAAAGTTAATTTCAAAATTATTGCATGAAAAATAGTGCTCGTAACAACAAGAGGAGCCTAATGAACATGAGGTGATTCGAAATTCTCATTATTTAGGAATTAAACCAGTTAACATTTGTACGAAATGCAAACCATGATGAATGGCAACTTTGGCTAATGGATTTAAATAGATTTCGATTTTTATTGGTGTTTATACTTGTTTGATTCAATTAATATACTAGGTTCTTTAGCCACATGTGTTATATTTCATTATCAATGTATCAAAAAGTGTGTTTGGAATCAAAGGAGGAAACTTGCTAACCAAAAATGATGGGAGGAACTCTCTATTTTTGAATTCAACAATTAATATCAATAAGAAATGCAATTCAAAATCAAGGACTCCATTGTTTTTTAAATTGAATGAATTCATCTTATAAATGGTCTAGGGGCATTTTTTTCATAATGAATATAGTTATTACGAAGGAAACAAAATTTAATTTCAAGGTTATTGCATGAAAAATAGTCTTGGTAACAACAAGATGAGCCTAATTAACATGAGGAGATTAGAAATTCTCATTATTTTGGAACTAAACCAGTTAACATTAGTACGAAATGCAAACTATGATGAATGGCACCTTTGGCTAATGGATTTAAATAGATTTTGATTTTTATTAGTGTTTATACTTGTTTGATTGAATTAATATACTAGGTTCTTTATCCACATGTGTTATATTTCATGATCAATGCATCAAAAAGTGTGTTTGGAATCAAAAGAGGAAACTTGCTAACCAGAAATGATGGGAGGAACTCTCTATTTTTTAATTCAACAATTAATATCAATAAGAAATGCAATTCAAAATCAAGGACTCCATTGTTTGTTAAATTGAATGAATTCATCATAAAAATCGTCTAGGGGCATCCTTTTCATAATGAATATGGTTATTACGAAGGGAAAAAAATTTAATTTCAAGGTTATTACATGAAAAATAGTCTTGGTAACCACAAGAGGAGCCTAATTAACATGAGGTGATTAGAAATTCTCATTATTTAGGAATTAAACCAGTTAACATTTGTACGAAATGCAAACCATGATGAATGCCACCTTTGGCTAATGGATTTAAATAGATTTCGATTTTTATTGGTGTTTATACTTGTTTGATTCAATTAATATACTAGGTTCTTTAGCCACATGTGTTATATTTCATTATCAATGTATCAAAAAGTGTGTTTGGAATCAAAAGAGGAAACTTGCTAACCAGAAATGACGGGAGGAACTCTCTATTTTTGAATTCAACAATTAATGCCAATAAGAAATGCAATTCAAAATCAAGGACTCCATTGTATGTTAAATTGAATGAATTCATCTTATAAATGGTCTAGGGGCATTTTGTTCATAATGAATATAGTTATTACGAAGGAAACAAAAGTTAATTTCAAGGCTATTGCATGAAAAATAGTCTTGGTAACAACAAGAGAAGCCTAATTAACATGAGGTCATTAGAAATTCTCATTATTTAGGAATTAAACCAGTTAACATTTGTACAAAATGCAAACCATGATGAATGACACCTTTGGCTAATGGATTTAAATAGATTTCAATTTTTATTGCTGTTTATACGTGTTTGATTCAATTAATATACTAGGTTCTTTACCCACATGTGTTATATTTCATGATCAATGTATCAAAAAGTGTGTTTGGAATCAAAAGAGGAAACTTGTTAACAAGAAATGATGGGAGCAACTGTCTATTTTTGAATTCAACAATTAATATCAATAACAACTGCAATTCAAAATCATGAACTCCATTCTTTGTTAAATTGAATGAATTCAAGTAACTGATGGTGCACGGGCATTTTTTTCATAATGAATATATCTGTTAAGAAAGAAACAAAAGTTAATTTCAAGGTTATTGCATGAAAAATAGTCCTGGTAACAACAAGAGGAGCCTAATTAACATGAGGTGATTAGAAATTCTCATTATTTAGGAATTAAACGAGTTAACATTTGTACGAAATGCAAACCATTATGAATGGCACCTTTGGCTAATAGATTTAAATAGATTTGGATTTTTATTGGTGTTTATACTTGTTTGATTCAATTAATATACTAGGTTGTTTAGCCACTTGTGCTATATTTCATAATCAACGTATGAAAAAGTGTGTTTGGAATGAAAAGAGGAAACTTGCTAACCAAAAATGATGGGAGGAACTCTCTATTTTTGAATTCAACAATTAATATCGTTAAGAAATGCAATTCAAAATCAAGGTTTCCATTGTTTGTTAAATTGAATGAATTCATCTTATAAATGGTCTAGGGGCACTTTTTTCATAATGAATATAATTATTCAAAAGGAAACAAAAGTTAATTTCAAGGCTATTACATGAAAAATAGTGCTGGTAACAACAAGAGGAGCCTAAATAACGTGAGGTGATTAGAAATTCACATTATTTAGGAATTAAACCAGTTAACATTTCTACGAAATGCAAACCATGATGAATGGCACCTTTGGCTAATGGATTTAAATAGATTTCGATTTTTATTCGTGTTTGTACTTATTTGATTAAATTAATATGCTAGGTTCTTTCGCCACATGTCTTATATTTCATGATCAATGTATCAAAAAGTGTGTTTGGAATGAAAAGAGGAAACTTGCTAACCAGAAATGATGGGAGGAACTCTCTACTTTTGAATTCAACAATTAATATCAATAAGAAATGCAATTCAAAATCAAGGTTTCCATTGTTTGTTAAATTGAATGAATTCATCTTATAAATGGTCTAGGGGCACTTTTTTCCTAATGAATATAATTATTCAAAAGGAAACACAAGTTAATTTCAAGCTTATTGCATGAAAAATAGTGCTGCTAACAACTAGAAGAGCCTAAGTAACATGAGGTGATTAGAAATTCTCATTATTTAGGAATTAAACCAGTTAACATTTGTACGAAATGCAAACAATGATGAATGGCACCTTTGGCTAATGGATTTAAATAGATTTCGATTTTTATTGGGGGTTATACTTGTTTGATTCAATTAATATACTAGGTTCTTTAGCCAAATGTGTTATATTTCATGATCAATGAATCAAAAAGTGTGTTTGGAATCAAAAGAGGAAACTTGCTAACCAGAAATGATGGGAGGAACCCTCTATTTTTGAATTCAACAATTAATACCAATAAGAAATGCAATTCAACATCAAGGACTCCATTGTATGTTAAATTGAATGAATTCATCTTATAAATGGTCTAGGGGCATTTTGTTCATAATGAATATAGTTATTACGAAGGAAACAAAAGTTAATTTCAAGGCTATTGCATGAAAAATAGTCTTGGTAACAACAAGAGAAGCCTAATTAACATGAGGTCATTAGAAATTCTCATTATTTAGGAATTAAACCAGTTAACATTTGTACAAAATGCAAACCATGATGAATGACACCTTTGGCTAATGGATTTAAATAGATTTCAATTTTTATTGCTGTTTATACGTGTTTGATTCAATTAATATACTAGGTTCTTTACCCACATGTGTTATATTTCATGATCAATGTATCAAAAAGTGTGTTTCGAATCAAAAGAGGAAACTTGTTAACTAGAAATGATGGGAGCAACTGTCTATTTTTGAATTCAACAATTAATATCAATAACAACTGCAATTCAAAATCATGAACTCCATTCTTTGTTAAATTGAATGAATTCAAGTAACTGATGGTGCACGGGCATTTTTTTCATAATGAATATATCTGTTAAGAACGAAACAAAAGTTAATTTCAAGGTTATTGCATGAAAAATAGTCCTGGTAACAACAAGAGGAGCCTAATTAACATGAGGTGATTAGAAATTCTCATTATTTAGGAATTAAACGAGTTAACATTTGTACGAAATGCAAACCATTATGAATGGCACCTTTGGCTAATAGATTTAAATAGATTTGGATTTTTATTGGTGTTTATACTTGTTTGATTCAATTAATATACTAGGTTGTTTAGCCACTTGTGCTATATTTCATAATCAACGTATGAAAAAGTGTGTTTGGAATGAAAAGAGGAAACTTGCTAACCAAAAATGATGGGAGGAACTCTCTATTTTTGAATTCAACAATTAATATCGTTAAGAAATGCAATTCAAAATCAAGGTTTCCATTGTTTGTTAAATTGAATGAATTCATCTTATAAATGGTCTAGGGGCACTTTTTTCATAATGAATATAATTATTCAAAAGGAAACAAAAGTTAATTTCAAGGCTATTGCATGAAAAATAGTGCTGGTAACAACAAGAGGAGCCTAAATAATGTGAGGTGATTAGAAATTGACATTATTTAGGAATTAAACCAGTTAACATTTCTACGAAATGCAAACCATGATGAATGGCACCTTTGGCTAATGGATTTAAATAGATTTCGATTTTTATTCGTGTTTGTACTTATTTGATTAAATTAATATGCTAGGTTCTTTAGCCACATGTCTTATATTTCATGATCAATGTATCAAAAAGTGTGTTTGGAATGAAAAGAGGAAACTTGCTAACCAGAAATGATGGGAGGAACTCTCTACTTTTGAATTCAACAATTAATATCAATAAGAAATGCAATTCAAAATCAAGGACTCCATTGTTTGTTAAATTGAATGAATTCATCATATAAATGGCCTAGGGGGCATTTTTTTCATAATGAATATAGTTATTACGAAGGAAACAAAAGTTAATTTCAAGGTTATTGCATGAAAAATAGTCTTGGTAACAACAAGAGGAGCCTAATTAACATGAGGTGATTAGAAATTCTCATTATTTAGGAATTAAACCAGTTAACATTTGTACAAAATGCAAACCATGATGAATGACACCTTTGGCTAATGGATTTAAATAGATTTCGATTTTTATTGGTGTTTATACTTGTTTGATTCAATTAATATACTAGGTTCCTTAGTCACATGTGTTATATTTCATGATTAATGTATCAAAAAGTGTGTTTGGAATCAAAAGAGGAAACTTGCTAACCAGAAACGATGGGAGGCATTATCTATTTTTGTATTCAACAATTAATATCAATAACAACTGCAATTCAAAATCATGAACTCTATTCATTGTTAAATTGAATGGATTCAAGTAACTGATGGTGCACGGGCATTTTTTTCATAATGAATATATTTGTTAAGAAAGAAACAAAAGTTAATTTCAAGGTTATTGCATGAACATTAGTCCTAGTAACAACAAGAGGAGCCTAATTAACATGAGGTGAGTAGAAATTCTCATTAGTTCGGAATTAATCCAGTTAACATTTTTACAAAATGCAAACCATGATGAATGGCACCTTTGGCTAATGGATTTAAATAGATTTCGATTTTTATTGGTGTTTATACTTGTATGATTCAATTAATATACTAGGTTCTTTAGCCACATGTGTTATATTTCAAGATCAATGTATCAAAAAGTGTGTTTGGAATCAAAAGAGGAAACTTGCTAACCAGAAATGATGGGAGGAACTCTCTATTTTTTAATTCAGCAATTAATATCAACAAGAAATGCAATTCAAAATCAAGGTCTCCATTGTTTGTTAAAGTGAATGAATTGATCTTATAAATAGTCTAAGGGCACTTTTTTCATAATGAATATAGTTATTCAGAAGGAAACAAAAGTTAATTTCAAGGTTAATGCATGAAAAATAGTCCTGGTAACAACAGGAGGAGCCTAATTAACATGAGGTGAGTAGAAATTCTCATTAGTTCGGAATTAATCCAGTTAATATTTTTACGAAATGCAATCCATGATGAATGGCACCTTTGGCTAATGGATTTAAATAGATTTCGATTTTTATTGGTGTTTATACTTGTATGATTCAATTAATATACTAGGTTCTTTAGCCACATGTGTTATATTTAAGGATCAATGTATCAAAAAGTTTGTTTGGAATCAAAAGAGGAAACTTGCTAACCAGAAATGATGGGAGGAACTCCCTATTTTTGAATTTAACAATTAAGATCAATAAGAAATGCAATTCAAAATCAAGGTCTCCATTGTTTGTTAAATTGAATGAATTCATCATATAAATGGTCTACGGGCACTTTTTTCATAATGAATATAGTTATTCAGAAGGAAACAAAAGTTAATTTGAAGGTTATTGCATGAAAAATATTCCTGGTGAGGTGATTTAAAATTCTCATTATATAGGAATTAACATGAGGTGATTTAAAATTCTCATTATATAGGAATTAAACCAGTTAACATTTGTACGAAATGCAAGCCATGATGAATGACACCTTTGGCTAATAGATTTAAATAGATTTTGATTTTTTTTGGTATTTATACTTCTTTGATTCAATTAATATACTAGGTTCTTTAGCCAAATGTGTTATATTTCATGATCAATGTATCAAAAAGTGTGTTTGGAATCAAAAGAGGAAACTTGCTAACCAGAAATGATGGGAGGCACTGTCTATTTTTGAATTCAACAATTAATATCAATAACAACTGCAATTCAAAATCATGAGCTCCATTATTTGTTAAATTGAATGGATTCAAGTAACTAATGGTGCACGGGCATTTTTTTCATAATGAATATATTTGTTATGAAAGAAACAAAAGTTAATTTCATGGTTATTGCAAGAAAAATAGTGCTGGTAACAACAAGAGGAGCCTAATTAACATGAGGTGAGTAGAATTGCTCATTAGTTCGGAATTAATCCAGTTAACATTTTTACGAAATGCAAACCATGATGAATGGCACCTTTGGCTAATGGATTTAAATAGATTTTGATTTTTATTGGTGTTTATACTTGTATGATTCAATTAATATACTAGGTTCTTTCGCCACATGTGTTATATTTCAGGATCAGTGTATCAAAAAGTGTGTTTGGAATCAAAAGAGGAAACTTGCTAACCAGAAATGATGGGAGGAACTCTCTATTTTTGAATTCAGCAATTAATATCAATAAGAAATGCAATTCAAAATTAAGGTCTCCATTGTTTGTTAAATTGAATGAATTCATCTTATAAATAATCTAAGGGCACTTTTTTCATAATGAATATAGTTATTTAGAACGAAACAAAAGTTAATTTCAAGGTTATTACATGAAAAATAGCCTAGGTAACAACAGGAGGAGGCTAAATAACATGAAGTGAGTAGAAATTCTCATTAGTTTGGAATTAATCCAGTTAATATTTTTACGAAATGCAAACCATGATTAATGGCACCTTTGGCTAATGGATTTAAATAGATTTTGATTTTTATTGGTGTTTATACTTGTATGATTCAATTAATATACTAGGTTCTTTAGCCACATGTGTTATATTTCAGGATCAATGTATCAAAAAGTGTGTTTGGAATCAAAAGAGGAAACTTGCTAACCAGAAATGATGGGAGGAACTCTCTATTTTTGAATTCAACAATTAATATAAATAAGAAATGCAATTCAAAATCAAGGACTCCATCGTTTGTTAAATTGAATGAATTCATCTTATAAATGGTCTAGGGGCATTTTTTTCATAATGAATATAGTTATTACGAAGGAAACAAAAGTTAATTTCAAGGTTATTGCATGAAAAGTAGTCTTGGTAACAACAAGAGGAGCCTAATTAACATGAGGTGATTAGAAATTCTCATTATTTAGGAATTAAACCAGTTAACATTTGTACGAAATGCAAACCATGATAAAAGACACCTTTGGCTAATGGATTTAAATAGATTTCAATTTTTATTGGTGTTTATACTTGTTTGATTCAATTAATATACTAGGTTCTTTAGCCACATGTGTTATATTTCATGATCAATATATCAAAAAGTGTGTTTGGAATCAAAAGAGGAAACTTGCTAAGCAGAAATGATGGGAGGAACTCTCTATTTTTGAATTCAACAATTAATATCAATAAGAAATGCAATTCAAAATCAAGGACTCCATTGTTTGTTAAATTGAATGAATGCATCATATAAACGGTCCAGGGGCATTTTTTTCATAATGAATATAGTTATTACGAAGGAAACAAAAGTTAATTTCAAGGTTATTGCATGAAAAGTAGTCTTGGTAACAACAAGAGGAGCCTAATTAACATGAGGTGATTAGAAATTCTCATTATTTAGGAATTAAACCAGTTAACATTTGTACGAAATGCAAACCATGATAAATGACACCTTTGGCTAATGGATTTAAATAGATTTCAATTTTTATTGGTGTTTATACTTGTTTGATTCAATTAATATACTAGGTTCTTTAGCCAAATGTGTTATATTTCATGATCAATGTATCAAAAAGTGTGTTTGGAATCAAAAGAGGAAACTTGCTAACCAGAAATGATGGGAGGCACTGTCTATTTTTGAATTCAACAATTAATATCAATAACAACTGCAATTCAAAATCATGAGCTCCATTATTTGTTAAATTGAAAGGATTCAAGTAACTAATGGTGCACGTCCATTTTTTTCATAATGAATATATTTGTTAAGAAAGAAACAAAATTTAATTTCAAGGTTATTGCATGATAAATAGTTATGGGAACAAAAAGAGGAGCCTAATTAACATTAGGTGATTAGAAATTGTCATTATTTAGGAATTAAACTAGTTAACATTTGTATGGAATGCAGACTATGATGAATGACACCATTGGCTGATGGATTTAAATAGATTTGGATTTATAATGGTGTATATACTTGTTTGATTCAATTAATATACTAGGATGCGTTAGCCACATGTATTATATTTCATGATAAATGTATCAAAAAGTCCATTTTGGAATCAAAAGTGGAGGCTTGCTAGCCAAAAATGATGGGAGGAACTATGTACTTTTGAATTCCATAATTAATATCAATAAGAAATGCAATTCAAAATCAAGAACTCCTTTATTTGTTAAATTGAAGGAATTTATGTAATTGATGGTGCACGGGCATTTTTTTCATAACAAATATATTTATTAAGAAAGAAACAAAAGTTAATTTCAAGGTTATTGCATGAAAAATAGTTCTGGTAGCAACAAGGGGAGCCTAATTCACATGAAGTGAGTAGACATTCTTATTATTTAGCAATTAAACTAGTTAACATTTGTACGAATTGCAAACCATGAGGAATGACACCTTTTCTTGATGGATTTAAATAGATTTGGACTTTTATTGGTGTTTATACTTGTTTGATTCAATTAACATACTAGGTTCTTTAGCCACATGTGTTATATTTCAAGATCAATGTATCAAAAAGTGTGTTTGGAATCAAAAGAGGAAACTTGCTGACCAGAAATGATGGGAGGAACTCTCTATTTTTGAATTCAGTAATTAATATCAATAAGAAATGCAATTCAAAATGAAGGTCTCCATTGTTTGTTAAATTGAATGAATTCATCTTATAAATAGTCTAAGGGCACTTTTTTCATAATGAATATAGTTACTCAGACGGAAACAAAAGTTAATTTCAAGGTTATTGCATGAAAAATAGTCCTGGTAACAATAGGAGGAGCCTAATTACATGAGGTGAGTAGAAATTCTCATTAGTTCTGAATTAATCCAGTTAACATTTGTACGAAATGCAAACCATGAAGGTTATTGCATGAAAAATAGTCCTGGTAACAATAAGAGGAGGCTAAATAACATGAGGTGATTAAAAATTCTCATTATATAGGAATTAAACCATTTATCATTTGTACGAAATGCAAGCCATGATGAATGACACCTATGGCTAATAGATTTAAATAGATTTCGATTTTTATTGGTGTTTATACTTGTTTGATTCAATTAATATACTAGGTTCTTTAGCCATATGTGTTATATTTAATGATCAATGTATCAAAAAGTGTGTTTGGAATCAAAAGAGGAAACTTGCTAACCAGAAATGATGGGAGGCACTGTCTATTTTTGAATTCAACAATTAATATCAATAACAACTGCAATTCAAATTCATGAACTCCATTGTTTGTTAAATTGAATGAATTCAAGTAACTGATGGTGCACGGGCATTTTTTTCATAATGAATATATTTGTTAAGAAAGAAACAAAATTTAATTTCAAGGTTATTGCATGAAAAATAGTTCTTGTTGCAACAAGAGGAGCCAAATTAACATGAAGTGAGTAGAAATTCTTATAATTTAGCAATTAAAGTAGTTAACATTTGTACGATTTGCAAACCATGATGAATGGCACCATTGCATGATTGATTTAAATAGATTTGGATTTTTATTGGTGCTTATACTTGTTTGATTCAATTAATATACTAGGTTGTTTAGCCACATGTGCTATATTTCATAATCAACGTATGAAAAAGTGTGTTTGGAATCAAAAGAGGAAACTTGCTAACTAGAAATGATGGGAGGAACTCTTTATTTTTGAATTCAACAATTAATATCAATAAGAAATGCAATTCAAAATCAAGGTTTCTATTGTTTGTTAAACTGAATGAATTCATCTTATAAATGGTCTAGGGGCACTTTTTTCATAATGAATATAATTATTCAAAAGGAAACAAAAGTTAATTTCAAGGTTATTGCATGAAAAATAGTGTTGGAAACAACAAGAGGAGCCTAAATAACATGAGGTGATTAGAAATTCTCTTTATTTAAGAATTAAACCAGGTAACATTTGTACGAAATGCAAACCATGATGAATGGCACATTGGCTAATGGATTTAAATAGATTTCGATTTTTATTGGTGTTTATACTTGTTTGATTCAATTAATATACTAGGTTCTTTAGCCACATGTGTTATATTTCATGATCAATGTATCAAAAAGTGTGTCTGCAATCAAAAGAGGAAACTTGCTAACTAGAAATGATGGGAGGCACTGTCTATTTTTGAACTCAACAATTAATATCAATAACCCCTGCAATTCAAAATCATGCTCTCCATTGTTTGTTTAATTGAATGTATTCAAGTAACTGATGGTGCACGGGCATTTTTTTCATAATGAATATATTTGTTAAGAAAGAAACAAAATTTAATTTCAAGGTTATTGCATGAAAAATAGTTTTGGTAGCAACGAGAGGAGCCAAATTAACATGAAGTGAGTAGAAATTCTTATTATTTAGCAATTAAACTAGTTAACATTTGTACGAATTGAAAACCATGATGAATGGCACCTTTGCATGATTGATTTAAATAGATTTGGATTTTTATTGGCGTTTATACTTGTTTGATTCAATGAATATACTAGGTTGTTTAGCCAAATGTGTTATATTTCATGATCAATGTATCAAAAAGTGTCTTTGGAATCAAAAGAGGAAACTTGCTAACCAGAAATGATGGGAGGCACTGTCTATTTTTGAATTCAACAATTAATATCAATAACAACTGCAATTCAAAATCATGAGCTCCATTATCTATTAAATTGAATGGATTCAGGTAACTGATGGTCTAGGGGCATTTTTTTCATAATGAATATAGTTATTACGAAGGAAACAAAAGTTAATTTCAAGGTTATTGCATGAAAAGTAGTCTTGGTAACAACAAGAGAGAGCCTAATTAACATGAGGTGATTAGAAATTCTCATTATTTAGGAATTAATCCAGTTAACATTTGTACGAAATGCAAACCATGATAAATGGCACCTTTGGCTAATGGATTTAAATAGATTTTGATTTTTATTGGTGTTTATACTTGTTTGATTCAATTAATATATTAGGTTCTTTAGCCACATGTGTTATATTTCATGATCAATATATCAAAAAGTGTGTTTGGATATCAAAAAGTGTGTTTGGAATCAAAAGAGGACACTTGCTAACCAGAAATGATGGGAGGAACTCTCTATTTTTGAATTCAACAATTAATACAATAAGAAATGTAATTCAAAATCAAGGACTCCATTGTTTGTTAAATTGAATGAATTCATCATATAAATGGTCTAGGGGCACTTTTTTTATAATGAATATGGTTATTACGAAGGAAACAAAAGTTACTTTCAAGGTTATTGCATGAAAAATAGTCTTGGTAACAACAAGAGGAGCCTAATTAACATGAGGTGATTAGAAATTATCATTATTTAGGAATTAAACCAGTTAACATTTGTACGAAATGCAAACCATGATGAATGACACCTTTGGCTAATGGATTTAAATAGATGTCGATTTTTATTGGTGTTTATACTTGTTTGATTCAATTAATATACTAGGTTCTTTAGTCACATGTGTTATATTTCATGATCAATGTATCAAAAAGTGTGTTTGGAATCAAAAGAGGAAACTTGCTAACCAGAAATGATGGGAGGCACTGTCTATTTTTGAATTCAACAATTAATATCAATAACAACTGCAATTTAAAATCATGAACTCCATTCTTTGTTAAATTGAATGGATTCAAGTAACTGATGGTGCACGGGCATTTTTTTCATAATGAATATATTTGTTAAGAAAGAAACAAAAGTTAATTTCAAGGTTATTGCATGAAAAATAGTCCTGGTAACAACAAGAGGAGCCTAATTAACATGAGGTGAGTAGAAATTCTCATTATTTAGCAATTAAACTAGTTAACATTTGTACGAAATGCAAACCATGATGAATGGCACTTTTGGCTAATGGATTTAAATAGATTTCCATTTTTATTGGTGTTTATACTTGTTTGATTCAATTAATATACTCGGTTGTCTAGCCACATGTGCTATATTTCATAGTCAACGTATGAAAAAGTGTGTTATGAAATGATGGGAGGAACTCTCTATTTTTGAATTCAACAATTATTATCAATAAGAAATGCAATTCAAAATCAAGGTTTCCATTGTTTGTTAAATTGAATGAATTCATCTTATAAATGGTCGAGGGGCACTTTTTTTGTAATGAATATAATTATTGAAAAGGAAACAAAAGTTAATTTCAAGGTTATTGCATGAAAAATAGTCTTGGTAACAACAAGAGGAGCCAAATTAACATGAGGTGGTTAGAAATTCTCATTATTTAGGAATTAAACCAGTTAACATTTGTACGAAATGCAAACCATGATGAATGGCACCTCTGGCTAATGGATTTAAATAGATTTCGATTTTTATTGGTGGTTATACTTGTTTGATTCAATTAATATACTAGGTTCTTTAGCCAAATGTGTTATATTTCATTGTCAATGTATCAAAAAGTGTGTTTGGAATCAAAAGAGGAAACTTGCTAACCAGAAATGATGGGAGGAACTTTCTATTTTTGAATTCAACAATTAATACCAATAAGAAATGCAATTCAAAATCAAGGACTCCATTGTATGTTAAATTGAATGAATTCATCTTATAAATGGTCTAGGGGCATTTTGTTCATAATGAATATATTTATGTAATTAATGGTCCACGGGCATTTTTTTCATAACGAATATATTTATTTAGAAAGAAAAAAAAGTTAATTTCAAGGTTATTGCATGCAAAATAGTTCTGGTTGCAAGAAGAGGAGCCTAATTAACATGAAGTGAGTAGACATTCTTATTATTTAGCAATTAAACTAGTTAACATTTGTACGAATTGCAAACCATGACGAATGACACCTTTGCTCGATGGATATAAATAGATTTGGACTTTTATTGGTGTTTATACTTGTTTGATTCAATTAATATACTAGGTTCTTTAGCCACATGTGTTATATTTCAAGATCAATGTATCAAAAAGTGTGTTTGGAATCAAAAGAGGAAACTTGCTAACCAGAAATGATGGGAGGAACTCTAGATTTTTCAATTCAACAATTAATATCAATAAGAAATGCAATTCAAAATCAAGGTTTCCATTGTTTGTTAAATTGAATGAATTCATCTTATAAATGGTCTAGGGGCACTTTTTTCATAATGAATATAATTATTCAAAAGGAAACAAAAGTTAATTTCAAGGTTATTTCATGAAAAATAGTGCTGGTAACAACAAGAGGAGCCTAAATAACATGAGGTGATTAGAAATTCTCATTATTTAGGAATTAAACTAGTTAACATTTGTACGAAATGCAAACCATGATGAATTGCACCTTTGGCTAATAGATTTAAATAGATTTCGATTTTTATTGGTATTTATACTTGTTTGATTCAATTAATATACTAGGTTCTTTAGCCATATGTGTTATATTTCATGATCAATGTATCAAAAAGTGTGTTTGGAATCAAAAGAGGAAACTTGCTAACCAGAAATGATGGGAGGCACTGTCTATTTTTGAATTCAACAATTAATATCAATAACAACTGCAATTCAAAATAATGAACTCCATTGTTTGTTAAATTGAATGAATTCAAGTAACTGATGGTGCACGGGCATTTTTTTCATAATGAATATATTTGTTAAGAAAGAAACTAAATTTAATTTCAAGGTTATTGCATTAAAAATAGTTATGGGAACAAAAAGAGGAGCCTAATTAAGATTAGGTGATTAGAAATTGTCATTATTTAGGAATTAAACTAGTTAACATTTGTACGAAATGCAAACCATGATGAATGACACCTTTGGCTGATGGATTTAAATAGATTTGGAGTTATAATGGTGTATATACTTGTTTGATTCAATTAATATACTAGGATGCGTTAGCGACATGTATTATATTTCATGATAAATGTATGAAAAAGTCCATTTTGGAATCAAAAGTGGAGGATTGCTAGCCAAGAATGATGGGAGGAACTGTGTACTTTTGAATTCCATAATTAATATCAATAAGAAATGCAATTCAAAATCAAGAACACCATTATTTGTTAAATTGAATGAATTTATGTAATTGATGGTCCACGGGCATTTTTTTCATAACGAATATATTTATTTAGAAAGAAAAAAAAGTTAATTTCAAGGTTATTGCATGCAAAATAGTTCTGGTTGCAAGAAGAGGAGCCTAATTAACATGAAGTGAGTAGACATTCTTATTATTTAGCAATTAAACTAGTTAACATTTGTACGAATTGCAAACCATGACGAATGACACCTTTGCCCAATGGATATAAATAGATTTGGACTTTTATTGGTGTTTATACTTGTTTGATTCAATTAATATACTAGGTTCTTTAGCCACATGTGTTATATTTCAAGATCAATGTATCAAAAAGTGTGTTTGGAATCAAAAGAGGAAACTTGCTAACCAGAAATGATGGGAGGCACTGTCTATTTTTGAAATCAACAATTAGTATCAATAACAACTGCAATTCAAAATCATGAACTCCGTTCTTTGTAAATTGAATGAATTCAAGTAACTGATGGTACACGGGCATTTTTTTCATAATGAATATATTTGTTAACAAAGAAACAAAATTTAATTTGAAGGTTATTGCATGAAAAATAGTGCTGGTAACAACAAGAGGAGCCTAAATGACATGAGGTGATTAGAAATTCTCATTATTTAGGAATTAAACCAGTTAACATTTGTACGAAATGCAAACCATGATGAATGACACCTTTCGCTAATGGATTTAAATAGATATGGTGTTTATACTTGTTTGATTCAATTAATATACTAGGTTCTTTAGCCACATGTGTTATATTTCATGATCAATGTATCATAAAGTGTGTTTGGAATCAAAAGAGGAAACTTGCTAACCAGAAATGATGGGAGGAACTCTCTATTTTTGAATTCAACAATTAATATCAATAAGAAATGCAATTCAAAATCAAGGACTCAATTGTTTCTTAAATTGAATGAATTCATCATATAAATGGTCTAGGGGCATTTTTTTAATAATGAATATGGTTATTACGAAGGAAACAAAAGTTAATGTTAAGGTTATTGCATGAAAAATATTCTTGGTAACAACAAGAGGAGCCTAATTAACATGAGGTGATTAGAAATTCTCATTATTTAGGAATTAAACCAGTTAACATTTGTACGAAATGCAAACCATGATGAATGGCACCTTTGGCTAATGGATTTAAATAGATTTCGATTTTTATTGGTGTTTATACTTGTTTGATACAATTAATATACTAGGTTCTTTACCCACATGTGTTATATTTCATCATCAATGTATCAAAAAGTGTGTTTGGAATCAAAAGAGGAAACTTGCTAACCAGAAATGATGGGAGGCACTAGCTATTTTTGAATTCAACAATTAATATTAATAACAATTGCAATTCAAAATCATGAACTCCATTGTTTGGTAAATTGAATGAATTCAAGTAACTGATGGTGCACGGGCATTTTTTTCATAATGAATATATTTGTTAAGAAAGAAACAAAATTTAATTTCAAGGTTATTGCATGAAAAATAGTTCTGGTAGCAACAAGACGAGCCAAATTAACATGATGTGATTAGAAATTCTCATTATTTAAGAATTAAACCAGTTAACATTTGTACGAAATGCAAACCCTGATGAATGGCACCTTTGGCTAATGGATTTAAATAGATTTCGATTTTTATTGGTGTTTATACTTGTTTGATTCAATTAATATACTAGGTTCTTTAGCCACATTTGTTATATTTCATTATCAATGTATCAAAAAGTGTGTTTGGAATCAAAAGAGGAAACTTGCTAACCAGAAATGATGGGAGGCACTGTCTATTTTTGAAATCAACAATTAGTATCAATAACAACTGCAATTCAAAATCATGAACTCCATTCTTTGTAAATTGAATGAATTCAAGTAACTGATGGTACACGGGCATTTTTTTCATAATGAATATATTTGTTAACAAAGAAACAAAATTTAATTTGAAGGTTATTGCATGAAAAATAGTGCTGGTAACAACAAGAGGAGCCTAAATGACATGAGGTGATTAGAAATTCTCATTATTTAGGAATTAAACCAGTTAACATTTGTACGAAATGCAAACCATGATGAATGACACCTTTCGCTAATGGATTTAAATAGATATGGTGTTTATACTTGTTTGATTCAATTAATATACTAGGTTCTTTAGCCACATGTGTTATATTTCATGATCAATGTATCATAAAGTGTGTTTGGAATCAAAAGATTAAACTTGCTAACCAGAAATGATGGGAGGAACTCTCTATTTTTGAATTCAACAATTAATATCAATAAGAAATGCAATTCAAAATCAAGAACTCAATTGTTTCTTAAATTGAATGAATTCATCATATAAATGGTCTAGGGGCATTTTTTTAATAATGAATATGGTTATTACGAAGGAAACAAAAGTTAATTTCAAGGTTATTGCATGAAAAATATTCTTGGTAACAACAAGAGGAGCCTAATTAACATGAGGTGATTAGAAATTCTCATTATTTAGGAATTAAACCAGTTAACATTTGTACGAAATGCAAACCATGATGAATGGCACCTTTGGCTAATGGATTTCAATAGATTTCGATTTTTATTGGTGTTTATACTTGTTTGATACAATTAATATACTAGGTTCTTTACCCACATGTGTTATATTTCATCATCAATGTATCAAAAAGTGTGTTTGGAATCAAAAGAGGAAACTTGCTAACCAGAAATGATGGGAGACACTAGCTATTTTTGAATTCAACAATTAATATTAATAACAATTGCAATTCAAAATCATGAACTCCATTGTTTGGTAAATTGAATGAATTCAAGTAACTGATGGTGCACGGGCATTTTTTTCATAATGAATATATTTGTTAAGAAAGAAACAAAATTTAATTTCAAGGTTATTGCATGAAAAATAGTTCTGGTAGCAACAAGACGAGCCAAATTAACATGATGTGATTAGAAATTCTCATTATTTAAGAATTAAACCAGTTAACATTTGTACGAAATGCAAACCCTGATGAATGGCACCTTTGGCTAATGGATTTAAATAGATTTCGATTTTTATTGGTGTTTATACTTGTTTGATTCAATTAATATACTAGGTTCTTTAGCCACATTTGTTATATTTCATTATCAATGTATCAAAAAGTGTGTTTGGAATCAAAAGAGGAAACTTGCTAACCAGAAATGATGGGAGGCACTGTCTATTTTTGAATTCAACAATTAATATCAATAACAACTGCAATTCAAAATAATGAACTCCATTGTTTGTTAAATTGAATGAATTCAAGTAACTGATGGTGCACGAGCATTTTTTTCATAATGAATATATTTGTTAAGAAAGAAACAAAATTTAATTTCAAGGTTATTGCATGAAAAATAGTTATGGGAACAAAAAGAGGAGCCTAATTAAGATTAGGTGATTAGAAATTGTCATTATTTAGGAATTAAACCAGTTAACATTTGTACGAAATGCAAACCATGATGAATGACACCTTTGGCTGATGGATTTAAATAGATTTGGAGTTATAATGGTGTATATACTTGTTTGATTCAATTAATATACTAGGATGCGTTAGCGACATGTATTATATTTCATGATAAATGTATGAAAAAGTCCATTTTGGAATCAAAAGTGGAGGATTGCTAGCCAAGAATGCTGGGAGGAACTGTGTACTTTTGAATTTCATAATTAATATCAATAAGAAATGCAATTCAAAATCAAGAACACCATTATTTGTTAAATTGAATGAATTTATGTAATTGATGGTCCACGGGCATTTTTTTCATAACGAATATATTTATTTAGAAAGAAAAAAAAGTTAATTTCAAGGTTATTGCATGCAAAATAGTTCTGGTTGCAAGAAGAGGAGCCTAATTAACATGAAGTGAGTAGACATTCTTATTATTTAGCAATTAAACTAGTTAACATTTGTACGAATTGCAAACCATGACGAATGACACCTTTGCCCGATGGATATAAATAGATTTGGACTTTTATTGGTGTTTATACTTGTTTGATTCAATTAATATACTAGGTTCTTTAGCCACATGTGTTATATTTCAAGATCAATGTATCAAAAAGTGTGTTTGGAATCAAAAAGAGGAAACTTGCTAACCAGAAATGATGGGAGGAACTCTCTATTTTTCAATTCAACAATTAATATCAATAAGAAATGCAATTCAAAATGAAGGTCTCTATTGTTTGTTAAATTGAATGAATTCATCTTATAAATAGTCTAAGGGCACTTTTTTCATAATAAATATAGTTATTCAGACGGAAACAAAAGTTAATTTCAAGGTTATTGCATGAAAAATAGTCCTGGTAACAACAGGAGTAGCCTAATTAACATGAGGTGAGTAGAAATTCTCATTAGTTCGGAATTAATCCAGTTAACATTTTTACGAAATGCAAACCATGATGAATGGCACCTTTGGCTAATGCATTGAAATAGATTTCGATTTTTATTGGAGTTTATACTTGTATGATTCAATTAATATACTAGATTCTTTAGCCACATGGGTTATATTTCAGGATCAATGTATCAAAACGTGTGTTTGGAATCAAAAGAGGAAACTTGCTAACCAGAAATGATGGGAGGAACTCTCTATTTTTGAATTTAACAATTAATATCAATAAGAAATGCAATTCAAAATCAAGGTCTCCATTGTTTGTTAAATTGAATTAATTCATCATATAAATGGTCTACGGGCACTTTTTTCATAATGAATATAGTTATTCAGAAGGAAGCAAAAGTTAATTTGAACGTTATTGCATGAAAAATAGTTTTGGTAACAATAAGAGGAGGCTAAATAACATGAGGTGATTAAAAGTTCTCATTATATAGGAATTAAATCAGTTATCATTTGTACGAAATGCAAGCCATGATGAATGACAGCTTTGGCTAATAGATTTAAATAGATTTCGATTTTTATTGGTGTTTATACTTGTTTGATTCAATTAATATACTAGGTTCTTTAGCCATATGTGTTATACTTCATGATCAATGTATCAAAAAGTGTGTTTGGAATCAAAAGAGGAAACTTGCTAACCAAAAATGATGGGAGGCACTGTCTATTTTTGAATTCAACAATTAATATCAATAACAACTGCAATTCAAAATCATGAACTCCATTGTTTGTTAAATTGAATGACTTCAAGTAACTGATGGTGCACGGGCATTTTTTTCATAATGAATATATTTGTTAAGAAAGAAACAAAGATTAATTTCAAGGTTATTGCATGAAAAATGGTTCTGGTTGCAACAAGAGGAGCCAAATTAACATTAAGTGAGTAGAAATTCTTATTATTTAGCAATAATACTAGTTAACATTTGTACGACTTGCAAACCATGATGAATGGCACCTTTGCATGATTGACTTAAATAGATTTGGATTTTTATTGGTGTTTATACTTGTTTGATTCAATTAATATACTAGGTTGTTTAGCCACATGTGCTATATTTCATAATCAACGTATGAAAAAGTGTGTTTGGAATCAAAAGAGGAAACTTGCTAACTAGAAATGATGGGAGGAACTCTCTATTTTTCAATTCAACAATTAATATCAATCAGAAATGCAATTCAAAATCAAGGTTTCCATTGTTTGTAAAATTGAATGAATTCATCTTATAAATGGTCTAGGGGCACTTTTTTCATAATGAATATAATTATTCAAAAGGAAACAAAAGTGAATTTCAAGGTTATTGCATGAAAAATAGTGCTGGTAACAACAAGAGGAGCCTAAATAACATGAGGTGATTAGAAATTCTCATTATTTAGGAATTAAACCAGTTAACATTTGTACGAAATGCAAACCATGATGAATTGCACCTTTGGCTAATAGATTTAAATAGATTTCGATTTTTATTGGTATTTATACTTGTTTGATTCAATTAATATACTAGGTTCTTTAGTCATATGTGTTATATTTCATGATCAATGTATCAAAAAGTGTGTTTGGAATCAAAAGAGGAAACTTGCTAACCAGAAATGATGGGAGGCACTGTCTATTTTTGAATTCAACAATTAATATCAATAACAACTGCAATTCAAAATCATGAACTCCATTGTTTGTTAAATTGAATGAATTCAAGTAACTGATGGTGCACGGGCATTTTTTTGATAGTGAATATATTTGTTAAGAAAGAAACAAAGATTAATTTCAAGGTTATTGCATGAAAAATAGTTCTGGTTGCAACAAGAGGAGCCAAATTAACATTAAGTGAGTAGAAATTCTTATTATTTAGCAATTAAACTAGTTAACATTTGTACGACTTGCAAACCATGATGAATGGCACCTTTGCATGATTGACTTAAATAGATTTGGATTTTTATTGGTGTTTATACTTGTTTGATACAATTAATATACTAGGTTGTTTAGCCACATGTGCTATATTTCATAATCAATGTATGAAAAATTGTGTTTGGAATCAAAAGAGGAAACTTGCTAACTAGAAATGATGGGAGGAACTCTCTATTTTTCAATTCAACAATTAATATCAATAAGAAATGCAATTCAAAATCAAGGTTTCCATTGTTTGTTAAATTGAATGAATTCATCTTATAAATGGTCTAGGGGCACTTTTTTCATAATGAATATAATTATTCAAAAGGAAACAAAAGTTAATTTCAAGGTTATTGCATGAAAAATAGTGCTGGTAACAACAAGAGGAGCCTAAATAACATGAGGTGATTAGAAATTCTCATTATTTAGGAATTAAACCAGTTAACATTTGTACGAAATGCAAACCATGATGAATTGCACCTTTGGCTAATCGATTTAAATAGATTTCAATTTTTATTGGTATTTATACTTGTTTGATTCAATTAATATACTAGGTTCTTTAGCCATATGTGTTATATTTCATGATCAATGTATCAAAAAGTGTGTTTGGAATCAAAACAGGAAACTTGCTAACCAGAAATGATGGGAGGCACTGTCTATTTTTGAATTCAACAATTAATACCAATAACAACTGCAATTCAAAATCATGAACTCCATTGTTTGTTAAATTGAATGAATTCAAGTAACTGATGGTGCACGGGCATTTTTTTCATAATGAATATATTTGTTATGAAAGAAACAAATATTAATTTCAAGGTTATTGCATGAAAAATAGTTCTGGTTGCAACAAGAGGAGCCAAATTAACATGAAGTGAGTAGAAATTCTTATTATTTAGCAATTAAACTAGTTAACATTTGTACGACTTGCAAACCATGATGAATGGCACCTTTTGATGATTGACTTAAATAGATTTGGATTTTTATTGGTGTTTATACTTGTTTGATTCAATTAATATACTAGGTTGTTTAGCCACATGTGTTATATTTCATGATCAATGTATCAAAAAGTGTGTTTGGAATGAAAAGAGGAAACTTGCTAACCAGAAATGATGGGAGGAACTCTCTATTTTTGAATTCAACAATTAATATCAATAAGAAATGCAATTCAAAATCAAGGTTTCCATTGTTTGTTAAATTGAATGAATTCATCTTATAAATGGTCTAGGGGCACTTTTTTCATAATGAATATAATTATTGAAAAGGAAACAAAAGTTAATTTGAAGGTTATTGCATGAAAAATAGTCTTGGTAACAACAAGAGGAGCCTAATTAACATGATGTGATTAGAAATTCTCATTATTTAGGAATTAATCCAGTTAACATTTGTACGAAATGCAAACCATGATGAATGGCACCTTTGGCTAATGGATTTAGATAGATTTCGATTTTTATTGGTGTTTATACTTGTTTGATTCAATTAATATACTAGGGTCTTTAGCCACATGTGTTATATTTCATGATCAATGTATCAAAAAGTGTGTTTGGAATCAAAACAGGAAACTTGCTAACCAGAAATGATGGGAGGAACTCTCTATTTTTGAATTCAACAATTAATATCAATAAGGAATGCAATTCAAAATCAAGGACTCCATTGTTTGTTAAATTGAATGAATTCATCTTATAAATGGTCTAGGGGCACTTTTTTCATAATGAATATAATTATTCAAAAGGAAAAAAAAGTTAATTTCAAGGTTATTGCATGAAAAATAGTGCTGGTAACAACAAAGGGAGCCTAAATGACATGAGGTGATTAGAAATTCTCATTATTTAGGAATTAAACCAGTTAACATTTGTATGAAATGCAAACCATGATGAATGACACCTTTGGCTGATGTATTTAAATAGATTTGGAGTTATAATGGTGTATATACTTGTTTGATTCAATTAATATACTAGGATGCGTTAGCCACATGTGTTATATTTCAAGATCAATGTATCAAAAAGTGTGTTTGGAATCAAAAGAGGAAACTTGCTAACCAGAAATGATGGGAGGAACTCTCTATTTTTGAATTCAGCAATTAATATCAATAAGAAATGCAATTCAAAATGAAGGTCTCCATTGTTTGTTAAATTGAATGAATTCACCATATAAATAGTCGAAGGACACTTTTTTCATAATGAATATAGTTATTCAGTCGGAAACAAAAGTTAATTTCAAGGTTATTGCATGAAAAATAGTGCTGGTAACAATAAGATGAGGCTAAATAACATGAGGTGATTAAAAATTCTCATTATATAGGAATTAAACCAGTTATCATTTGTACAAAATGCACGCCATGATGAATGACACCTTTGGCTAATAAATTTAAATAGATTTCGATTTTTATTGGTGTTTATACTTGTTTGATTCAATTAATATACTAGGTTCTTTAGCCATATGTGTTATATTTCATGATCAATGTATCAAAAAGTGTGTTTGGAATCAAAAGAGGAAACTTGCTAACCAGAAATGATGGGAGGCACTGTCTATTTTTGAATTCAACAATTAATATCAATAACAACTGCAATTCAAAATCATGAACTCCATTGTTTGTTAAATTCAATGAATTCAAGTAACTGATGGTGCACGGGCATCTTTTTCATGATGAATATATTTGTTAAGAAAGAAACAAAATTTAATTTCAAGGTTATTGCATGAAAAATAGTTCTAGTTCCAACAACAGGAGCCAAATTAACATGAAGTGAGTAGAAATTCTTATTATTTAGCAATTAAACTAGATAACATTTGTACGATTAGCAAACCATGATGAATGGCACCTTTGCATAATTGATTTAAATAGATTTGGATTTTTATTGGTGCTTATACTTGTTTGATTCAATTAATATACTAGGTTGTTTAGCCACATGTGCTATATTTCATAATCAACGTATGAAAAAGTGTGTTTGGAATCAAAAGAGGAAACTTGCTAACCAGAAATAATGGGAGGAACTCTCTATTTTTGAATTCAACAATTAATATCAATAAGAAAAGCAATTCAAAATCAAGGACTCCATTGTTTCTGAAATTGAATGAATTCATCATATAAATGGTCTAGGGGCATTTTTTTCATAATGAATAAGGTTATTACGAAGGAAACAAAAGTTAATTTCAAGGTTATTGCATGAAAAATAGTCTTGGTAACAACAAGAGGAGCCTAATTAACATGAGGTGATTAGAAATTCTCATTATTTAGGAATTAAACCAGTTAACATTTGTACGAAATGCAAACCATGATGAATGGCACCTTTGGCTAATGGATTTAAATAGATTTCGATTTTTATTGGTGTTTATACTTGTTTGATTCAATTAATATACTAGGTTCTTTACCCACATGTGTTATATTTCATTATCAATGTATCAAAAAGTGTTTTTGGAATCAAAAGAGTAACCAGAAATGATGGGAGGCACTGGTTATTTTTGAATTTAACAATTAACATCAATAACAACTGCAATTCAAAATCATGAACTCCATTCTTTGTTAAATTGAATGAATTCAAGTAACTGATGGTGCACGGGCATTTTTTTCATAATGAATATATTTGTTATGAAAGAAACAAAATTTAATTTCAAGGTTATTGCATGAAAAATAGTTCTAGTAGCAATAAGAGGAGCCAAATTAACATGAAGTGAGTAGAAATTCTTATTATTTAGCAATTAAACTAGTTAACATTTGTACGAAAGGCAAACCATGATGAATGGCACCTTTGGCTAATGGATTTAAATAGATTTCGATTTTTATTGGTGTTTATACTTGTTTGATACAATTAATATACTAGGTTCTTTACCCACATGTGTTATATTTCATCATCAATGTATCAAAAAGTGTGTTTGGAATCAAAAGAGGAAACTTGCTAACCAGAAATGATGGGAGGCACTGGCTATTTTTGAATTCAACAATTAATATGAATAACAATTGCAATTCAAAATCATGAACTCCATTGTTTGGTAAATTGAATGAATTCAAGTAACTGATGGTGCACGTGCATATTTTTCATAATGAATATATTTGTTAAGAAAGAAAAAAAATTTAATTTCAGGGTTATTGCATGAAAAATAGTTCTGGTAGCAACAAGAGGAGCCAAATTAACATGATGTGATTAGAAATTCTCATTATTTAAGAATTAAACCAGTTAACATTTGTAAGAAATGCAAACCATGATGAATGGCACCTTATGCTAATGGATTTAAATAGATTTCGATTTTTATTGGTGTTTATACTTGTTTGATTCAATTAATATACTAGGTTTTTTAGCCACATTTGTTATATTGCATGATCAATGTATCAAAAAGTGTGTTTGGAATCAAAAGAGGAAACTTGCTAACCAGAAATGATGGGAGGCACTGTCTATTTTTGAATTCAACAATTAATATCAATAACAACTACAATTCAAAATCATGAACTCCATTGTTTGTTAAATTGAATGAATTCAAGTAATTGATGGTGCACGGGCATTTTTTTCATAATGAATATATTTGTTAAGAAAGAAACAAAATTTAATTTCAAGGTTATTGCATGAAAAATAGTTATGGGAACGAAAAGAGGAGCCTAATTAAGATTAGGTGATTAGAAATTGTCATTATTTAGGAATTAAACCAGTTAACATTTGTACAAAATGCAAACCATGATGAATGTCACCTTTGGCTGACGGATTTAAATAGATTTGGAGTTATAATGGTGTATATACTTGTTTGATTCAATTAATATACTAGGATGCGTTAGCCACATGTATTATATTTCATGATAAATGTATGAAAAAGTCCATTTTGGAATCAAAAGTGGAGGATTGCTAGCCAAGTATGATGGGAGGAACTGTGTACTTTTGAATTCCATAATTAATATCAATAAGAAATGCAATTCAAAATCAAGAACACCATTATTTGTTAAATTGAATGAATTTATGTAATTGATGGTCCACGGGCATTTTTTTCATAATGAATATGTTTATTTAGAAAGAAACAAAAGTTAATTTCAAGGTTATTGCATGCAAAATAGTTCTGGTTGCAACAAGACGAGCCTAACTAACATGAAGTGAGTAGACATTCTTATTATTTAGCAATTAAACTAGTTAACATTTGTACGAATTGCAAACCATGACGAATGACACCTTTGCCTGATGGATTTAAATAGATTTGGACTTTTATTGGTGTTTATACTTGTTTGATTCAATTAATATACTAGGTTCTTTAGCCACATGTGTTATATTTCAAGATCAATGTATCAAAAAGTGTGTTTGGAATCAAAAGAGGAAACTTGCTAACCTGAAATGATGGGAGGAACTCTCTATTTTTGAATTCAGCAATTAATATCAATAAGAAATGCAATTCAAAATGAAGGTCTCTATTGTTTGTTAAATTGAATGAATTCATCTTATAAATAGTCTAAGGGCACTTTTTTCATAATGAATATAATTATTCAGACGGAAACAAAAGTTAATTTCAAGGTTATTGCATGAAAAATAGTCCAGGTAACAACAGGAGGAGCTTAATTAACATGAGGTGAGTAGAAATTCTCATTAGTTCGGAATTAATCCAGTTAACATTTTTACGAAATGCAAACCATGATGAATGGCACCTTTGGCTAATGGATTTAAATAGATTTCGATTTTTATTGATGTTTATACTTGTATGATTCAATTAATATACTAGATTCTTTAGCCCCATGTGTTATATTTCAGGATCAATGTATCAAAACGTTTGTTTGGAATCAAGAGGAAACTTGCTAACCAGAAATGATGGGAGGAACTCTCTATTTTTGAATTTAACAATTAATATCAATAAGAAATGCAATTCAAAATCAAGGTCTCCATTGTTTGTTAAATTGAATGAATTCATCATATAAATGGTCTACGGGCACTTTTTTCATAATGAATATAGTTATTCAGAAGCAAGCAAAAGTTAATTTGAACGTTATTGCATGAAAAATAGTTTTGGTAACAATAAGAGGAGGCTAAATAACATGAGGTGATGAAAAATTCTCATTATATAGGAATTAAACCAGTTATCATTTGTACGAAATGCAAGCCATGATGAATGACACCTTTGGCTAATAGATTTAAATAGATTTCAATTTTTATTGGTGTTTATACTTGTTTGATTCAATTAATATACTAGGTTCTTTAGCCATATGTGTTATATTTCATGATCAATGTATCAAAAAGTGTGTTTGGAATCAAAAGAGGAAACTTGCTAACCAGAAATGATGGGAGGCACTGTCTATTTTTGAATTCAACAATTAATATCAATAATAACTGCAATTCAAAATCATGAACTCCATTGTTTGTTAAATTGAATGAATTCATCATATAAATGGTCTACGGGCACTTTTTTCATAATGAATATAGTTATTCAGAAGCAAGCAAAAGTTAATTTGAACGTTATTGCATGAAAAATAGTTTTGGTAAGAATAAGAGGAGGCTAAATAACATGAGGTGATGAAAAATTCTCATTATATAGGAATTAAACCAGTTATCATTTGTACGAAATGCAAGCCATGATGAATGACACCTTTGGCTAATAGATTTAAATAGATTTCAATTTTTATTGGTGTTTATATTTGTTTGATTCAATTAATATACTAGGTTCTTTAGCCATATGTGTTATATTTCATGATCAATGTATCAAAAAGTGTGTTTGGAATCAAAAGAGGAAACTTGCTAACCAGAAATGATGGGAGGCACTGTCTATTTTTGAATTCAACAATTAATATCAATAACAACTGCAATTCAAAATCATGAACTCCATTGTTTGTTAAATTGAATGAATTCAAGTAACTGATGGTGCACAGGCATTTTTTTGATAATGAATATATTTGATAAGAAAGAAACAAAGATTAAATTCAAGGTTATTGCATGAAAAATAGTTCTGGTTGCAACAAGAGGAGCCAAATTAACATGAAGTGAGTAGAAATTCTTATTATTTAGCAATTAAATTAGTTAACATTTGTACGACTTGCAAACCATGATGAATGGCACCTTTGCATGATTGACTTAAATAGATTTGGATTTTTATTGGTGTTTATACTTGTTTGATTCAATTAATATACTAGGTTGTTTAGCCACATGTGCTATATTTCATAATCAACGTATGAAAAAGTGTGTTTGGAATCAAAAGAGGAAACTTGCTAACCAGAAATGATGGGAGGAACTCTCTATTTTTCAATTCAACAATTAATATCAATAAGAAATGCAATTCAAAATCAAGGTTTCCATTCTTTGCTAAATTGAATGAATTCATCTTATAAATGGTCTAGGGGCACTTTTTTCATAATGAATATAATTATTCAAAAGGAAACAAAAGTTAATTTCAAGGTTATTGCATGAAAAATAGTGCTAGTAACAACAAGAGGAGCCTAAATAACATGAGGTGATTAGAAATTCTCATTATTTAGGAATTAAACCAGTTAACATTTTTACGAAATGCAAACCATGATGAATTGCACCTTTGGCTAATGGATTTAAATAGATTTCGATTTTTATTGGTGTTTATACTCGTTTGATTCAATTAATATACTAGGTTCTTTAGCCACATGTGTTATATTTCATGATCAATGTATCATAAAGTGTGTTTGGAATCAAAAGAGGAAACTTGCTAACCAGAAATGATGGGAGGAACTCTCTATTTTTGAATTCAACAATTAATATCAATAAGAAATGCATTCAAAATCAAGGACTCCATTGTTTGTTAAATTGAATGAATTCATCATATAAATGGTATAGGGGCATTTTTTTCATAATGAATATGGTTATTACGAAGGAAACAAAAGTTAATTTCAAGGTTATTGCATGAAAAATAGTCTTGGTAACAACAAGAGGAGCCTAATTAACATGAGGTGATTAGCAATTCTCATTATTTAGGAATTAAACCTGTTAACATTTGTATGAAATGCAAACAATGATGAATGGAACCTTTGGCTAATGGATTTAAATAGATTTCGATTTTTATTGGTATTTATACTTGTTTGATACAATTAATATACTAGGTTCTTTACCCACATGTATTATATTTTAATGACCAATGTATCAAAAAGTGTGTTTGGAATCAAAAGAGGAAACTTGCTAACCAGAAATGATGGGAGGCACTGTCTATTTTTGAAATCAACAATTAATATCAATAACAACTGCAATTCAAAATCATGAACTCCATTCTTTGTTAAATTGAATGAATTCAAGTAACTTATGGTGCACAGGCATTTTTTTCATAATGAATATATTTGTTAAGAAAGAAACAAAATTTAATTTCAAGGTTATTGCATGAAAAATAGTTCTGGTAGCAACAAGCAGAGCCAAATTAACATGAAGTGAGTAGAAATTCTTATTATTTAGCAATTAAACCAGTTAACATTTGTACGAAATGCAAACCATGATGAATGACACCTTTGGCTGATGGATTTAAATAGATTTGGAGTTATAATGGTATATATACTTGTTTGATTCAATTAATATACTAGGATGCGTTAGCCACATGTGTTATATTTCAAGATCAATGTATCAAAAAGTGTGTTTGGAATCAAAAGAGGAAACTTGCTAACCAGAAATGATGGGAGGAACTCTCTATTTTTGAATTCAGCAATTAATATCAATAAGAAATGCAATTCAAAATGAAGGTCTCCATTGTTTGTTAAATTGAATGAATTCACCTTATAAATAGTCTAAGGGCACTTTTTTCATAATGAATATAGTTATTCAGACAGAAGCAAAAGTTAATTTCAAGGTTATTGCATGAAAAATAGTGCTGGTAACAATAAGAGGAGGCTAAATAACATGAGGTGATTAAAAATTCTCATTATATAGGAATTAAACCAGTTATCATTTGTACAAAATGTACGCCATGATGAATGACACCTTTGGCTAATAAATTTAAATAGATTTCGATTTTTATTGGTGTTTATACTTGTTTGATTCAATTAATATACTAGGTTCTTTAGCCATATGTGTTATATTTCATGATCAATGTATCAAAAAGTGTGTTTGGAATCAAAAGAGGAAACTTGCTAACCAGAAATGATGGGAGGCACTGTCTATTTTTGAATTCAACAATTAATATCAGTAACAACTGCAATTCAAAATCATGAACTCCATTGTTTGTTAAATTCAATGAATTCAAGTAACTGATGGTGCACGAGCATCTTTTTCATGATGAATATATTTGTTAAGAAAGAAACAAAATTTAATTTCAAGGTTATTCCATGAAAAATAGTTCTAGTTGCAACAACAGGAGCCAAATTAACATGAAGTGAGTAGAAATTCTTATTATTTAGCAATTAAACTAGATAACATTTGTACGATTTGCAAACCATGATGAATGGCACCTTTGCATAATTGATTTAAATAGATTTGGATTTTTATTGGTGCTTATACTTGTTTGATTCAATTAATATACTAGGTTATTTAGCCACATGTGCTATATTTCATAATCAACGTATGAAAAAGTGTGTTTGGAATCAAAAGAGGAAACTTGCTAACCAGAAATGATGGGAGGAACTATCTATTTTTGAATTCAACAATTAATATCAATAAGAAATGCAATTCAAAATCAATGTTTCCATTGTTTGCTAAATTGAATGACATCATCTTATAAATGGTCTAGGGGCACCTTTTTCATAATGAATATAATTATTCAAAAGGAAACAAAAGTTAATTTCAAGGTTATTGCATGAAAAATAGTGCTGGTAACAACAAGAGGAGCCTAAATAACATGAGGTGACTAGAAATTCTAAATATTTAGGAATTAAACCAGTTAACATTTGTACGAAATGCAAACCATGATGAATGGCACCTTTGGCTAATGGATTTAAATAGATTTGGTGTTTATACTTGTTTGATTCAATTAATATACTAGGTTCTTTAGCCACATGTGTTATATTTCACGATCAATGTATCAAAAAGTGTGTTTGGAATCAAAAGAGGAAACTTGCTAACCAGAAATTATGGGAGGAACTCTCTATTTTTGAATTCAACAATTAATATCAATAAGAAATGCAATTCAAAATCAAGGACACCATTGTTTGTTAAATTGAATGAATTCATCTTATAAATGGTCTAGGTGCATTTTTTTCATAATGAATATTGTTATTACGAACGAAACAAAAGTTAATTTCAAGGTTATTGCATCAAAAATAGTCTTGGTAACAACAAGAGGAGCCTAATTAACATGAGGTGATTAGAAATTCTCATTATTTAGGAATTAAACCAGTTAACATTTGTACGAAATGCAAACCATGATGAATGGCACCTTTGGCTAGTGGATTTAAATAGATTTCGATTTTTATTGTGTTTATATTTGTTTGATTCAAATAATATACTAGGTTCTTTAGCCACATGTGTTATATTTCACGATCAATGTATCAAAAAGTGTGTTTGGAATCAAAAGAGGAAACTTGCTAACCAGAAATGATGGGAGGAACTCTATATTTTTGAATTCAACAATTAATATCAATAAGAAATGCAATTCAAAATCAAGGACTCCATTGTTTGTTAAATTGAATGAATTCATCATATAAATGGTCTAGGGGCATTTTTTTCATAATGAATATGGTTATTACGAAGGAAACAAAAGTTAATTTCAAGGTTATTACATGAAAAATAGTCTTGGTAACAACAAGAGGAGCCTAATTAACATGAGGTGATTAGAAATTCTCATTATTTAGGAATTAAACCAGTTAACATTTGTACGAAATGCAAACCATGATGAATGGCATCTTTGGCTAATGGATTTAGATAGATTTCGATTTTTACTGGTGTTTATACTTGTTTGATTCAATTAATATACTAGGTTCTTTACCCACATGTGTTATATTTCATTATCAATGTATCAAAAAGTGTTTTTGGAATCAAAAGACTAACCAGAAATGATGGGAGGCACTGGTTATTTTTGAGTTTAACAATTAATATCAATAACAACTGCAATTCAAAATCATGAACTCCATTCTTTGTTAAAATGAATGAATTCAAGTAACTGATGGTGCACGGGCATTTTTTTCATAATGAATATATTTGTTAAGAAAGAAACAAAATTTAATTTCAAGGTTATTGCATGAAAAATAGTTCTGGTAGCAATAAGAGGAGCCAAATTAACATGAAGTGAGTAGAAATTCTTATTATTTAGCAATTAAACTAGTTAACATTTGTACGAAATGCAAACCATGATGAATGGCACCTTTGGCTAATGGATTTAATAGATTTTGATTTTTATTGGTGTTTATACTTGTTTGATTCAATTAATATACTAGGTTCTTTAGCCACATGTGTTATATTTCATGATTAATGTATCAAAAAGTGTGTTTGGAATCAAAAGAGGAAACTTGCTAACCAGAAATGATGGTTGGCACTGTCTATTTTTGAATTTAACAATTAATATCAATAACAACTGCAATTCAAAATCATGAAATCCATTGTTTGTTAAATTGAATGAATGCATCTTATAAATGGTCTAGGGGCACTTTTTTCATAATGAATATAATGATTGAAACGGAAACAAAAGTTAATTTCAAGGTTATTGAATGAAAAATAGTCTTGGTAACAACAAGAGGAGCCTAATTAACATGATGTGATTAGAAATTCTCATTATTTAAGAATTAAACCAGTTAACATTTGTACGAAATGCAAACCATGATGAATGGCACCTTTGGCTAATGGATTTAAATAGATTTCAATTTTTCTTGGTGTTTATACTTGTGTGATTCAATTAATATACTAGGTTCTTTAGCCACATGTGTTATATTTCATGATCAATGTATCAAAAAGTGTGTTTGGAATCAAACGAGGAAACTTGCTAACCAGAAATGATGGGAGGCACTGGCTATTTTTTAATTCAACAATTAATATCAATAACAACTGAAATTCAAAATCATGAACTCCATTGTTTGTTAAATTGAATGAATTCAAGTAACTGATGGTGCACGAGCATTTTTTTCATAATGAATATATTTGTTAAGAAAGAAACAAAGATTAATTTCAAGGTTATTGCATGAAAAATAGTTCTGGTTGCAACAAGAGGAGCCAAATTAACATTAAGTGAGTAGAAATTCTTATTATTTAGCAATTAAACTAGTTAACATTTGTACGACTTGTAAACCATGATGAATGGCACCTTTGCATGATTGACTTAAATAGATTTGGATTTTTATTGGTGTTTATACTTGTTTGATTCAATTAATATACTAGGTTGTTTAGCCACATGTGCTATATTTCATAATCAACATATGAAAAAGTGTGTTTGGAATCAAAAGAGGAAACTTGCTAACCAGAAATGATGGGAGGAACTATCTATTTTTGAATTCAACAATTAATATCAATAAGAAATGCAATTCAAAATCAATGTTTCCATTGTTTGTTAAATTGAATGAATTCATCTTATAAATGGTCTAGGGGCACTTTTTTCATAATGAATATAATTATTCAAAAGGAAACAAAAGTTAATTTCAAGGTTATTGCATGAAAAATAGTGCTGGTAACAAGAAGAGGAGCCTAAATAACATGAGGTGACTAGAAATTCTCAATATTTAGGAATTAAACCAGTTAACATTTGTACGAAATGCAAACCATGCTGAATGGCACCTTTGGCTAATGGATTTAAATAGATTTGGTGTTTATACTTGTTTGATTCAATTAATATGCTAGGTTCTTTACCCACATGTGTTATATTTCACGATCAATGTATCAAAAAGTGTGTTTGGAATCAAAAGAGGAAACTTGCTAACCAGAAATGATGGGAGGAACTCTCTATTTTTGAATTCAACAATTAATATCAATAAGAAATGCAAGTCAAAATCAAGGACTCCATTGTTTGTTAAATTGAATGAATTCATCTTATAAATGGTCTAGGGGCATTTTTTTCATAATGAATATTGTTATTACGAACGAAACAAAAGTTAATTTCAATGTTATTGCATCAAAAATAGTCATGGTAACAACCAGAGGAGCCTAATTAACATGAGGTGATTAGAAATTCTCATTATTTAGGAATTAAACCAGTTAACATTTGTACGAAATGCAAACCATGATGAATGGCACCTTTGGCTAATGGATTTAAATAGATTTCGATTTTTATTGGTGTTTATACTTGTTTGATTCAATTAATATACTAGGTTCTTTAGCCACATGTGTTATATTTTCATGATCAATGTATCAAAAAGTTTGTTTCGAATCAAAAGAGGAAACTTGCTAACCAGAAATGATGGGAGGCACTGTCTATTTTTGAATTCAACAATTAATATCAATAACAACTGCAATTCAAAATCATGAACTCCATTGTTTGTTAAATTGAATGAATTCAAGTAACTGATGGTGCACGGACATTTTTTTTCATAATGAATATATTTGTTAAGAAAGAAAACAAAATTTAATTTCAAGGTTATTGCATGAAAAATAGTTATGGGAACAAAAAGAGGAGCCTAATTAAGATTAGGTGATTAGAAATTGTCATTAATTAGGAATTAAACCAGTTAACATTTGTACGAAATGCAAACCATGATGAATGACACCTTTGGCTGATGGATTTAAATAGATTTGGAGTTATAATGGTATATATACTTGTTTGATTCAATTAATATACTAGGATGCGTTAGCCACATGTGTTATATTTCAAGATCAATGTATCAAAAAGTGTGTTTGGAATCAAAAGAGGAAACTTGCTAACCAGAAATGATGGGAGGAACTCTCTATTTTTGAATTCAGCAATTAATATCAATAAGAAATGCAATTCAAAATGAAGGTCTCCATTGTTTGTTAAATTGAATGAATTCACCTTATAAATAGTCTAAGGGCACTTTTTTCATAATGAATATAGTTATTCAGACGGAAACAAAAGTTAATTTCAAGGTTATTGCATGAAAAATAGTGCTGGTAACAATAAGAGGAGGCTAAATAACATGAGGTGATTAAAAATTCTCATTATATAGGAATTAAACCAGTTATCATTTGTACAAAATGTACGCCATGATGAATGACACCTTTGGCTAATAAATTTAAATAGATTTCGATTTTTATTGGTGTTTATACTTGTTTGATTCAATTAATATACTAGGTTCTTTAGCCATATGTGTTATATTTCATGATCAATGTATCAAAAAGTGTGTTTGGAATCAAAAGAGGAAACTTGCTAACCAGAAATGATGGGAGGCACTGTCTATTTTTGAATTCAACAATTAATATCAGTAACAACTGCAATTCAAAATCATGAACTCCATTGTTTGTTAAATTCAATGAATTCAAGTAACTGATGGTGCACGGGCATCTTTTTCATGATGAATATATTTGTTAAGAAAGAAACAAAATTTAATTTCAAGGTTATTCCATGAAAAATAGTTCTAGTTGCAACAACAGGAGCCAAATTAACATGAAGTGAGTAGAAATTCTTATTATTTAGCAATTAAACTAGATAACATTTGTACGATTTGCAAACCATGATGAATGGCACCTTTGCATGATTGATTTAAATAGATTTGGATTTTTTTTGGTGCTTATACTTGTTTGATTCAATTAATATACTAGGTTATTTAGCCACATGTGCTATATTTCATAATCAACGTATGAAAAAGTGTGTTTGGAATCAAAAGAGGGAACTTGCTAACCAGAAATGATGGGAGGAACTATCTATTTTTGAATTCAACAATTAATATCAATAAGAAATGCAATTCAAAATCAATGTTTCCATTGTTTGTTAAATTGAATGACTTCATCTTATAAATGGTCTAGGGGCACCTTTTCCATAATGAATATAATTATTCAAAAGGAAACAAAAGTTAATTTCAAGGTTATTGCATGAAAAATAGTGCTGGTAACAACAAGAGGAGCCTAAATAACATGAGGTGACTAGAAATTCTAAATATTTAGGAATTAAACCAATTAACATTTGTACGAAATGCAAACCATGATGAATGGCACCTTTGGCTAATGGATTTAAATAGATTTGGTGTTTATACTTGTTTGATTCAATTAATATGCTAGGTTCTTTACCCACATGTGTTATATTTCACGATCAATGTATCAAAAAGTGTGTTTGGAATCAAAAGAGGAAACTTGCTAACCAGAAATGATGGGAGGAACTCTCTATTTTTGAATTCAACAATTAATATCAATAAGAAATGCAAGTCAAAATCAAGGACTCCATTGTTTGTTAAATTGAATGAATTCATCTTATAAATGGTCTAGGGGCATTTTTTTCATAATGAATATTGTTATTACGAACGAAACAAAAGTTAATTTCAATGTTATTGCATCAAAAATAGTCATGGTAACAACCAGAGGAGCCTAATTAACATGAGGTGATTAGAAATTCTCATTATTTAGGAATTAAACCAGTTAACATTTGTACGAAATGCAAACCATGATGAATGGCACCTTTGGCTAATGGATTTAAATAGATTTCGATTTTTATTGGTGTTTATACTTGTTTGATTCAATTAATATACTAGGTTCTTTAGCCACATGTGTTATATTTCATGATCAATGTATCAAAAAGTTTGTTTCGAATCAAAAGAGGAAACTTGCTAACCAGAAATGATGGGAGGCACTGTCTATTTTTGAATTCAACAATTAATATCAATAACAACTGCAATTCAAAATCATGAACTCCATTGTTTGTTAAATTGAATGAATTCAAGTAACTGATGGTGCACGGACATTTTTTTCATAATGAATATATTTGTTAAGAAAGAAACAAAATTTAATTTCAAGGTTATTGCATGAAAAATAGTTATGGGAACAAAAAGAGGAGCCTAATTAAGATTAGGTGATTAGAAATTGTCATTAATTAGGAATTAAACCAGTTAACATTTGTACGAAATGCAAACCATGATGAATGACACCTTTGGCTGATGGATTTAAATAGATTTGGAGTTATAATGGTATATATACTTGTTTGATTCAATTAATATACTAGGATGCGTTAGCCACATGTGTTATATTTCAAGATCAATGTATCAAAAAGTGTGTTTGGAATCAAAAGAGGAAACTTGCTAACCAGAAATGATGGGAGGAACTCTCTATTTTTGAATTCAGCAATTAATATCAATAAGAAATGCAATTCAAAATGAAGGTCTCCATTGTTTGTTAAATTGAATGAATTCACCTTATAAATAGTCTAAGGGCACTTTTTTCATAATGAATATAGTTATTCAGACGGAAACAAAAGTTAATTTCAAGGTTATTGCATGAAAAATAGTGCTGGTAACAATAAGAGGAGGCTAAATAACATGAGGTGATTAAAAATTCTCATTATATAGGAATTAAACCAGTTATCATTTGTACAAAATGTACGCCATGATGAATGACACCTTTGGCTAATAAATTTAAATAGATTTCGATTTTTATTGGTGTTTATACTTGTTTGATTCAATTAATATACTAGGTTCTTTAGCCATATGTGTTATATTTCATGATCAATGTATCAAAAAGTGTGTTTGGAATCAAAAGAGGAAACTTGCTAACCAGAAATGATGGGAGGCACTGTCTATTTTTGAATTCAACAATTAATATCAGTAACAACTGCAATTCAAAATCATGAACTCCATTGTTTGTTAAATTCAATGAATTCAAGTAACTGATGGTGCACGGGCATCTTTTTCATGATGAATATATTTGTTAAGAAAGAAACAAAATTTAATTTTCAAGGTTATTCCATGAAAAAATAGTTCTAGTTGCAACAACAGGAGCCAAATTAACATGAAGTGAGTAGAAATTCTTATTATTTAGCAATTAAACTAGATAACATTTGTACGATTTGCAAACCATGATGAATGGCACCTTTGCATGATTGATTTAAATAGATTTGGATTTTTTTTGGTGCTTATACTTGTTTGATTCAATTAATATACTAGGTTATTTAGCCACATGTGCTATATTTCATAATCAACGTATGAAAAAGTGTGTTTGGAATCAAAAGAGGGAACTTGCTAACCAGAAATGATGGGAGGAACTATCTATTTTTGAATTCAACAATTAATATCAATAAGAAATGCAATTCAAAATCAATGTTTCCATTGTTTGTTAAATTGAATGACTTCATCTTATAAATGGTCTAGGGGCACCTTTTCCATAATGAATATAATTATTCAAAAGGAAACAAAAGTTAATTTCAAGGTTATTGCATGAAAAATAGTGCTGGTAACAACAAGAGGAGCCTAAATAACATGAGGTGACTAGAAATTCTAAATATTTAGGAATTAAACCAATTAACATTTGTACGAAATGCAAACCATGATGAATGGCACCTTTGGCTAATGGATTTAAATAGATTTGGTGTTTATACTTGTTTGATTCAATTAATATACTAGGTTCTTTAGCCACATGTGTTATATTTCACGATCAATGTATCAAAAAGTGTGTTTGGAATCAAACGAGGAAACTTGCTAACCAGAAATTATGGGAGGAACTCTCTATTTTTGAATTCAACAATTAATATCAATAAGAAATGCAATTCAAAATCAAGGACTCCATTGTTTGTTAAATTGAATGAATTCATCTTATAAATGGTCTAGGTGCATTTTTTTCATAATGAATATTGTTATTACGAACGAAACAAAAGTTAATTTCAAGGTTATTGCATCAAAAATAGTCTTGGTAACAACAAGAGGAGCCTAATTAACATGAGGTGATTAGAAATTCTCATTATTTAGGAATTAAACCAGTTAACATTTGTACGAAATGCAAACCATGATGAATGGCACCTTTGGCTAATGGATTTAAATAGATTTCGATTTTTATTGGTGTTTATACTTGTTTGATTTAATTAATATACTAGGTTCTTTAGCCACATGTGTTATATTTCATGATCAATGTATCACAAAGTGTGTTTGGAATCAAAAGAGGAAACTTGCTAACCAGAAATGATGGGAGGAACTCTATATTTTTGAATTCAACAATTAATATCAATAAGAAATGCAATTCAAAATTAAGGACTCCATTGTTTGTTAAATTGAATGAATTCATCATATAAATGGTCTAGGGGCATTTTTTTCATAATGAATATGGTTATTACGAAGGAAACAAAAGTTAATTTCAAGATTAGTACATGAAAAATAGTCTTGGTAACAACAAGAGGAGCCTAATTAACATGAGGTGATTAGAAATTCTCATTATTTAGGAATCAAACCAGTTAACATTTGTACGAAATGCAAACCATGATGAATGGCACCTTTGGCTAATGGATTTAGATAGATTTCGATTTTTATTGGTGTTTATACTTGTTTGATTCAATTAATATACTAGGTTCTTTACCCACATGTGTTATATTTCATTATCAATGTATCAAAAAGTGTTTTTGGAATCAAAAGACTAACCAGAAATGATGGGAGGCACTGGTTATTTTTGAGTTTAACAATTAATATCAATAACAACTGCAATTCAAAATCATGAACTCCATTCTTTGTTAAATTGAATGAATTCAAGTAACTGATGGTGCACGGGGATTTTTTTCATAATGAATATATTTGTTAAGAAAGAAACAAAGATTAATTTCAAGGTTATTGCATGAAAAATAGTTCTGGTTGCAACAAGAGGAGCCAAATTAACATTAAGTGAGTAGAAATTCTTATTATTTAGCAATTAAACTAGTTAACATTTGTACGACTTGTAAACCATGATGAATGGCACCTTTGCATGATTGACTTAAATAGATTTGGATTTTTATTGGTGTTTATACTTGTTTGATTCAATTAATATACTAGGTTCTTTAGCCACATGTGTTATATTTCATGATTAATGTATCAAAAAGTGTGTTTGGAATCAAAAGAGGAAACTTGCTAACCGGAAATGATGGTTGGCACTGTCTATTTTTGAATTTAACAATTAATATCAATAACAACTGCAATTCAAAATCATGAACTCCATTGTTTGTTAAATTGAATGAATGCATCTTATAAATGGTCTAGGGGCACTTTTTTCATAATGAATATAATGATTGAAACGGAAACAAAAGTTAATTTCAGGGTTATTGCATGAAAAATAGTCTTGGTAACAACAAGAGGAGCCTAATTAACATGATGTGATTAGAAATTCTCATTATTTAAGAATTAAACCAGTTAACATTTGTACGAAATGCAAACCATGATGAATGGCACCTTTGGCTAATGGATTTAAATAGATTTCAATTTTTATTGGTGTTTATACTTGTGTGATTCAGTTAATATACTAGGTTATTTAGCCACATGTGTTATATTTCATGATCAATGTATCAAAAAGTGTGTTTGGAATCAAAAGAGGAAACTTGCTAACCAGAAATGATGGGAGGCACTGGCTATTTTTGAATTCAACAATTAATATCAATAACAACTGCAATTCAAAATCATGAACTCCATTGTTTGTTAAATTGAATGAATTCATGTAACTGATGGTGCACGAGCATTTTTTTCATAATGAATATATTTGTTAAGAAAGAAACAAAATTTAATTTCAAGGTTATTGCATGAAAAATAGTTCTGGTACCAACAAGAGGAGCCAAATTAACATGAAGTGAGTAGAAATTCTTATTATTTAGCAATTAAACTAGTTAACATTTGCACGAAATGCAAACCATGATGAATGGCACCTTTGGCTAATGGATTTAAATAGATTTGGGTTTTTATTGGTGTTTATACTTGTTTGATTCAATTAAATACTAGGTTCTTTAGCTACATGTGTTATATTTCATGATCAATGTATCAAAAAGTATTTTTGGAATCAAAAGAGGAAACTTGCTAACCAGAAATAATGGGAGACACTGTGTATTCTTGAATTCAACAATTAATATCAATAACAACTGCAATTCAAAATCATGAACTCCATTGATTGTTAAATTGAATGAATTCAAGTAACTGATGGTGCACGGGAATTTTTTTCATAATGAATATATTTGTTAAAAAAGAAACAAAATTTAATTTCAAGGTTATTGCATGGAAAATAGTTATGGGAACAACAAGAGGACCCTAATTAACATGAGGTGATTAGAAATTCTCATTATTCAGGAATTAAACCAGTTAACATTTGTACGAAATGCAAACCATGATGAATGACACCTTTGGCTGATGGATTTAAATAGATTTGGAGTTAAAATGGCGTATATATTTGTTTGATTCAATTAATATACTTGGATGTTGAGCCACATGTATTATATTTCATGATAAATGTACCAACAAGTGCATTTTGGAATCAAAAGTGGAGGCTTGCTAGCCAAAAATGATGGGAGGAAATGTCTACTTTTGAATTCCATAATTAATATCAATAAGAAATGCAATTCAAAATCAAGAACACCATTATTTCTTAAATTGAATGAATTTATGTAATTGATGGTCCACGGGCATTTTTTTTCATAACGAATATATTTATTAAGAAAGAAACAAAAGTTAATTTCAAGGTTATTGCATGCAAAATAGTTCTGGTAGCAACAAGAGGAGCCTAATTAACATGATGTGAGTAGACATTCTTATTATTTAGCAATTAAACTAGTTAACATTTGTACGAGTTGTAAACCATGAGGAATGACACCTTTGCCTGATGGATTTAAATAGATTTGGACTTTTATTGGTGTTTATACTTGTTTGATTCAATTAATATACTAGGTTCTTTAGCCACATGTGTTATATTTCAAGATCAATGTATCAAAAAGTTTGTTTGGAATCAAAAGAGGAAACTTGCTAACCAGAAATGATGGGAGGAACTCTCTATTTTTGAATTCAGCAACTAATATCAATAAGAAATGCAATTCAAAATGAAGGTCTCCATTGTTTGTTAAATTGAATGAATTCATCTTATAAATAGTCTAAGGGCACTTTTTTCATAATGAATATAGTTATTCAGATGGAAACAAAAGTTAATTTCAAGGTTATTGCATGAAAAATAGTCCTGGTAACAATAGGAGGAGCCTAATTAACATGAGGTGAGTAGCAATTCTCATTAGTTCGGAATTAATCCAGTTAACATTTTTACGAAATGCAAACCATGATGAATGGCACCTTTGGCTAATGGATTTAAATAGATTTCAATTTTTATTGGTGTTTATACTTGTATGATTCAATTAATATACTAGATTCTTTAGCCACATGTGTTATATTTCAGGATCAATGTATCAAAAATTGTGTTTGGAATGAAAAGAGGAAACTTGCTAACCAGAAATGATGGGAGGAACTCTCTATTTTTGAATTTAACAATTAATATCAATAAGAAATGCAATTCAAAATCAAGGTCTGCATTGTTTGTTAAATTGAATGAATTCATCATATAAATGGTCTACGGGCACTTTTTTCATAATGAATATAGTTATTCAGAAGGAAACAAAAGTTAATTTGAAGGATATTGCATGAAAAATAGTCTTGGTAACAATAAGAGGAGGCTAAATAACATGAGGTGATTAAAAATTCTCATTATATAGGAATTAAACCAGTTATCATTTGTACTAAATGCAAGCCATGATGAATGACACCTTTGGCTAATAGATTTAAATAGATTTCGATTTTTATTGGTGTTTATACTTGTTTGATTCAATTAATATACGAGGTTCTTTAGCCATATGTGTTATATTTCATGATCAATGTATCAAAAAGTGTGTTTGGAATCAAAAGAGGAAACTTGCTAACCAGAAATGATGGGAGGCACTGTCTATTTTTGAATTTAACAATTAATATCACTAACGACTGCAATTCAAAATCATGAACTCCATTGTTTGTTCAATTGAATGAATTCAAGTAACTGATGGTGCATGAGCATTTTTTTCATAATGAATATATTTGTTAAGAAATAAACAAAGATTAATTTCAAGGTTATTGCATGAAAAATAGTTCTGGTTGCAACAAGAGGAGCCAAATTAACATGAAGTGAGTAGAAATTCTTATTATTTAGCAATTAAACTAGTTAACATTTGTACGACTTGCAAACCATGATAAATGGCTCCTTTGCATGACTGATTTAAATAGATTTGGATTTTTATTGGTGTTTATACTTGTTTGATTTAATTAATATACTAGGTTGTTTAGCCACATGTGCTATATTTCATAATCAACGTATGAAAAAGTGTGTTTGGAATCAAAAGGAAACAAAAGTTAATTTCAAGGTTATTGCATGAAAAATAGTCTTGGTAACAACAAGAGAAGCCTAATTAACATTAGGTGATTAGAATGTCTCATTATTTAGGAATTAAACCAGTTAACATTTGTACGAAATGCAAACCATGATGAATGACACCTTTGGCTGACGGATTTAAATAGATTTGGAGTTATAATGGTGTATACACTTGTTTGATTCAATTAATATACTAGGATGTTTAGCCTCATGTATTATATTTCATGATAAATGTATCAAAAAGTGCATTTTGCAATCAAAAGTGGAGGCTTGCTAGCCAAAAATGTTGGGAGGAACTGTCTACTTTTGAATTCCGTAATTAATATCAATAAGAAATGCAATTCAAAATCAAGAACTCCATTGTTTGTTCAATTGAATGAATTCATGTAATTGATGGTCCACGGGCATTTTTTTCATAATGAATATATTTATTAGGAAAGAAACAAAAGTTAATTTCAAGGTTATTGCATGAAAAATAGTTATGGGAACAAAAAGAGGAGCCTAATTAACATTAGGTGACTAGAAATTGTCATTATTTAGGAATTAAACCAGTTAACATTTGTACGAAATGCAAACCATGATGAATGACACCTTTGGCTGATGGATTTAAATAGATTTGGAGTTATAATGGTGTATATACTTGTTTGATTCATTTAATATACTAGGATGCGTTAGCCACATGTATTATATTTCATGATAAATGTATCAAAAAGTCCATTTTGGAATCAAAAGTGGAGGCCTGCTAGCCAAAAATGATGGGAGGAACTGTGTACTTTTGAATTCCATAATTAATATCAATAAGAAATGCAATTCAAAATCAAGAACTCCATTATTTGTTAAATTGAATGAATTTATGTAATTGATGGTCCACGGGCATTTTTTTCATAACGAATATATTTATTAAGAAAGAAACAAAAGTTAATTTTAAGGTTATTGCATGAAAAATAGTTCTGGTAGCAACAAGAGGAGCCTAATTAACATGAAGTGAGTAGACATTCTTATTATTTAGCAATTAAACTAGTTAACTTTTGTATGAATTGCAAACCATGATGAATGACACCTTTGCCTGATGGATTTAAATAGATTTCAACTTTTATTGTTGTTTATACTTGTTTGATTCAATTAATATACTAGGTTCTTTAGCCACATGTGTTATATTTCAGGATCAATGTATCAAAAAGTGGGTTTGGAATCAAAAGAGGAAACTTGCTAACCAGAAATGATGGGAGGAACTCTCTATTTTTTAATTCAGCAATTAATATCAATAATAAATGCAATTCAAAATGAAGGTCTCCATTGTTTGTAAAATTGAATGAATTCATCATATAAATGGTCTACGGGCACTTTTTTCATAATGAATATAGTTATTCAGAAGGAAACAAAAGTTAATTTGAAGGTTATTGCATTAATAATAGTCCTGGTAACAATAAGAGGAGGCTAAATATCACGAGGTGATTAAAAATTCTCATTATATAGGAATTAAACCAGTTAACATTTGTACGAAATGCAAGCCATGATGAATGACACCATTGGCTAATAGATTTAAATAGATTTCGATTTTTATTGGTGTTTATACTTGTTTGATTAATATACTAGGTTCTTTAGCCACATGTGCTATATTTTATAATCAACGTATGAAAAAGTGTGTTTGGAATCAAAAGAGGAAACTTGCTAACCAGAAATGATGGGAGGAACTCTCGATTTTTGAATTCAACAATTAATATCAATAAGAAATGCAATTCAAAATCAAGGTTTCCATTGTTTGTTAAATTGAATGAATTCATCTTATAAATGGTCTAGGGGCACTTTTTTCATAATGAATATAATTATTCAAAAGGAAACAAAAGTTAATTTGAAGGTTATTGTATGAAAAATAATGCTGGTAACAACAAGAGGAGCCTAAATAACATGAGGTGACTAGAAATTCTCAATATTTAGGAATTAAACCAGTTAACATTTGTACGAAATGCAAACCATGATGAATGGCACCTTTGGCTAATGGATTTAAATAGATTTGGTGTTTATACTTGTTTGATTCAATTAATATACTAGGTTCTTTAGCCACATGTGTTATATTTCATGATCAATGTATCAAAAAGTGTGTTTGGAATCAAAAGAGGAAACCTGCTAACCAGAAATGATGGGAGGAACTCTCTATTTTTGAATTCAACAATTAATATCAATAAGAAATGCAATTCAAAATCAAGGACTCCATTGTTTGTTAAATTGAATGAATTCATCTTATAAATGGTCTAGGGGCATTTTTTTCATAATGAATATAGTTATTACGAAGGAAACAAAAGTTAATTTCAAGGTTATTGCATGAAAAATAGTCTTGGTAACAACAAGAGGAGCCTAATTAACATGAGGTGATTAGAAATTCTCATTATTTAGGAATTAATCCAGTTAACATTTGTACGAAATTCAAACCATGATGAATGGCACCTTTGGCTAATGGATTTAAATAGATTTGGAGTTTTAATCGTGTATATACTTGTTTGATTCAATTAATATACTAGGTTCTCTAGCCACATGTGTTATACTTCATGATCAATGTATCAAAAAGTGTGTTTGAAATCAAAAGTGAAAATTTGCTAACCAAAAATGATGGGAGGAACTCTCTATTTTTGAATTCAACAATTAATATCAATAAGAAATGCAATTCAAAATGAAGCACTCCATTGTTTGTTAAATTGAATGCATTCATCTTATAGATGGTCCATGGGCATTTTCTTCATAATGAATATAGTTATTAAGAATGAATAAAAAGTTAATTTCAAGGTTATTGCTTGAAAAATAGTCATTGTAAAAACAAGAGAAGCCTAATTAACATTAGGTGATTAGAATGTCTCATTATTTAGGAATTAAACCAGTTAACATTTGTACGAAATGCAAACCATGATGAATGACACCTTTGGCTGATGGATTGAAATAGATTTGGAGTTATAATAGTGTATACATTAGTTCGATTCAATTAATATATTAGGATGTTTAGCCACATGTATTATATTTCATGATAAATGTATCAAAAAGTGCATTTTGGAATCAAAAGTGGAGGCTTGCTTGCCAAAAATATTGGGAGGAACTGTCTACTTTTGAATTCCGTAATTAATATCAATAAGAAATGCAATTCAAAATCAAGAACTCCATTGTTTGTTCAATTGAATGAATTCATGTAATTGATGGTCCATGGGCATTTTTTTTCATAATGAATATAGTTATGAAGAAAGAAACAAAAGTTAATTTCAAGGTTATTGCATGAAAAATAGTTCTGGTAGCAACAAGAGGAGCCTAATTAACATGAAGTGAGTAGACATTCTTATTATTTAGCAATTAAACTAGTTAACATTTGTACGAATTGCAAACCATGATGAATGACACCTTTGCCTGATGGATTTAAATAGATTTGGACTTTCATTGGTGTTTATACTTGTTTGATTCAATTAATATACTAGGTTCTTTAGCCACATGTGTTGTATTTCAGGATCAATGTATCAAAAAGTGTGTTTGGAATCAAGAGAGGATACTTGCCAACCAGAAATGATGGGAGGAACTCTCTATTTTTGAATTCAGCAATTAATATCAATAAGAAATGCAATTCAAAATCAAGGTCTCCATTGTTTGTTAAATTGAATGAATACATCTTATAAATAGTCTAACGGCACTTTTTTCATAATGAATATAGTTATTCAGATGTAAAAAAAAGTTTCTTTCCAAGGTTATTGCATGAAAAATTGGTCACCGGTAAACCACATGAGGAGCATTAATTAAAATAGAGGGTGAGTAGAAATTCTC
>JBAPLH010002172.1:0-14582 GCA_037897445.1 Ceriops zippeliana
TAGAAGAAAGGGTGTTTGGAACAAAAAGGGAAGCATTGCCTACAAGAAATAATAGGAGCAATACATTATTTTGGAATTCAACCAATTGATATCAATATGAAATGCTAATCAAGATCACAGACGCCATTGTTTGTTGGAATTGAATGAATTCAGGGTCTAGATAGTTCATGGACATTGTTTTTACAATGAATATTGTTGTTAAAAAGGACACTACACATAATTTCATTGTCTTTGCATGAAAAAAGTCCTTATAACAAATCGAGGAGCCTGATTAGCATGAAGAGACTAGAAAGTCACATTGATTTGGAATGAAGCCACTTAATATTACTACGAAAAACAAACCAACATGAATGACTCCTTTTTTTCATGGAACTAAATACATTTAGTGTTTTAATGGTGTTTCAGATTACTTGTTTAAATAATATACAAGGTAGGATAGCCACAATTGTTAATTTCATGTTCAATGTATAACAAAGTGTGCTTGTAACCTAAAGGGAAGCATTGGCTACCAGAAATGATAGGAGGGACACATTATTTCGGAATTCAACCAATTAATATCGATAAGGAATGCAAATCAAGATCAATGACACCATTGTTTGTTGGAATGGAATGAATTCAGGGTCTAGATGGTTCATGGACATTATTTTTACAATGAATATTATTGTTAAAAAGGACAAAAAACATAATTTCATGGTCCTTGCATGAAAAAAGTCCTTATAACAAAAAGAGGAGCCTGATTAGCATGAGGAGACTACAAAGTGCCATTGATTAGGAATGAAACCACTTAATATTAGTACGATATACAAACCAACACGAATGACTCCTTTTGTTGATGGATATAAATACATTTAGTGTTTTAATGTTGTTTTGTATTACTTGTTTTGAATAATATACGAGGTAGGATAGACGCAATTGTTAATTTCATGATCAATGTATAACAAAGTGTGTTTGGAACCAAAAGGGAAGCATTGGTTACCAGAAAAGTTAGGAGGGATACATTATTTTTTAATTCAACAAATTAATATCAATAAGAAATGCAAATCAAGATCAAGGACACCATTGTTTGTTGGAATGGAATGAATTCAGGGTCTAGGTGGTTCATGGACATTATTTTTACAATGAATATTGTTGTTAAAAAGGACAAAAAACATAATTTCATGGTCCTTGCATGAAAAAAGTCCTTATAACAAAAAGAGGAGCCTGATTAGCATGAGGAGACTACAAAGTGCCATTGATTAGGAATGAAACCACTTAATATTAGTACGATATACAAACCAACACGAATGACTCCTTTTGTTGATGGATATAAATACATTTAGTGTTTTAATGTTGTTTTGTATTACTTGTTTTGAATAATATACGAGGTAGGATAGACGCAATTGTTAATTTCATGATCAATGTATAACAAAGTGTGTTTGGAACCAAAAGGGAAGCATTGGTTACCAGAAAAGTTAGGAGGGATACATTATTTTTTAATTCAACAAATTAATATCAATAAGAAATGCAAATCAAGATCAAGGACACCATTGTTTGTTGGAATGGAATGAATTCAGGGTCTAGATGGTTCATGGACATTAGTTTTTACAATGAATATTGTAGTTAAAAAGGACAAAAAACATAATTTCATGGTCCTTGCATGAAAAAAGTCCTTATAACAAAAAGAGGAGCCTGATTAGCATGAGGAGACTACAAAGTGCCATTGATTAGGAATGAAACCACTTAATATTAGTACGATATACAAACCAATACGAATGACTACTTTTGTTGATGGATATAAATACATTTAGTGTTTTAATGTTGTTTTGTATTACTTGTTTTGAATAATATACGAGGTAGGATAGCCACAATTGTTAATTTCATGATCAATGTATAACAAAGTGTGTTTGGAACCAAAAGGGAAGCATTGGTTACCAGAAAAGTTAGGAGGGATACATTATTTTTTAATTCAACAAATTAATATCAATAAGAAATGCAAATCAAGATCAAGGACACCATTGTTTGTTGGAATTGAATGAATTCATGGTCTAGATGGTTTATGGACATTGTTTTTACAATGAATATTGTAGTTAAAAAGGACACAAAACATAATTTCATGGTCGTTGCATGAAAAAATTCCTCCTAACAAAAAGAGGAGCCTGATTAGCATGAGGTGATTACAAAGTCTCATTATTTAGGGATTAAAGCACTTAATATTAGTACGAAATGCAAACCAAGAAGAATGAGTACATTTTGTTGATGGAAGTAACTACATTTAGAGTTTTAATGGTGTTTCGGCTTACTTGCTTTGATTAATATACAAGTTAGGATAGCCATAATTGTTAATTTCATGATCATTGTAGAAGAAAGGGTGTTTGGAACAAAAAGGGAAGCATTGCCTACCAGAAATAATAGGAGCGATACATTATTTTGGAATTCAACCAATTAATATCAATAAGAAATGCTAATCAAGATCACGGACGCCATTGTTTGTTGGAATTGAATGAATTCAGGGTCTAGATAGTTCATGGACATTGTTTTTACAATGAATATTGTTGTTAAAAAGGACACTAGACATAATTTCATGGTCCTTGCATGAAAAAAGTCCTTATAACAAAATCGAGGAGCCTGATTAGCATGAGGAGACTAGAAAGTCACATTGATTTGGAATGAAGCCACTTAATATTACTACGAAAAACAAACCAACATGAATGACTCCTGTGGTTCATGGAACTAAATACATTTAGTGTTTTAATGGTGTTTCAGATTACTTGTTTAAATAATATACAAGGTAGGATAGCCACAATTGTTAATTTCATGTTCAATGTATAACAAAGTGTGCTTGGTAACCTAAAGGGAAGCATTGGCTACCAGAAATGATAGGAGGGACACATTATTTCGGAATTCAACCAATTAATATCGATAAGGAATGCAAATCAAGATCAATGACACCATTGTTTGTTGGAATGGAATGAATTCAGGGTCTAGATGGTTCATGGACATTATTTTTACAATGAATATTGTTGTTAAAAAGGACAAAAAACATAATTTCATGGTCCTTGCATGAAAAAAGTCCTTATAACAAAAAGAGGAGCCTGATTAGCATGAGGAGACTACAAAGTGCCATTGATTAGGAATGAAACCACTTAATATTAGTACGATATACAAACCAACACGAATGACTCCTTTTGTTGATGGATATAAATACATTTAGTGTTTTAATGTTGTTTTGTATTACTTGTTTTGAATAATATACGAGGTAGGATAGCCACAATTGTTAATTTCATGATCAATGTATAACAAAGTGTGTTTGGAACCAAAAGGGAAGCATTGGTTACCAGAAAAGTTAGGAGGGATACATTATTTTTTAATTCAACAAATTAATATCAATAAGAAATGCAAATCAAGATCAAGGACACCATTGTTTGTTGGAATTGAATGAATTCATGGTCTAGATGGTTTATGGACATTGTTTTTACAATGAATATTGTAGTTAAAAAGGACACAAAACATAATTTCATGGTCGTTGCATGAAAAAATTCCTCCTAACAAAAAGAGGAGCCTGATTAGCATGAGGTGATTACAAAGTCTCATTATTTAGGGATTAAAGCACTTAATATTAGTACAAAATGCAAACCAAGAAGAATGAGTACATTTGTTGATGGAAGTAACTACATTTAGAGTTTTAATGGTGTTTCGGCTTACTTGCTTTGATTAATATACAAGTTAGGATAGCCATAATTGTTAATTTCATGATCATTGTGTAGAAGAAAGGGTGTTTGGAACAAAAAGGGAAGCATTGCCTACCAGAAATAATAGGAGAGCGATACTTTATTTTGGAATTCAACCAATTAATATCAATAAGAAATGATAATCAAGATCACGGACGCCATTGTTTGTTGGAATTGAATGAATTCAGGGGTCTAGATAGTTCATGGACATTGTTTTTACAATGAATATTGTAGTTAAAAAAGACACAAAACATAATTTCATGGTCCTTGCATGAAAAAAAGTCCTTAACAACAAAGAGAGGAGCCTGATTAGCATGAGGAGACTAGAAAGTCACATTGATTAGGAATGAAGCCACTTAATATTACTACGAAAAACAAACCAACACGAATGACTACTTTTTTTGATGGAACTAAATACATTTAGTGTTTTAATGTTGTTTTGTATTACTTGTTTTGAATAATATACGAGGTAGGATAGCCACAATTGTTAATTTCATGATCAATGTATAACAAAGTGTGTTTGGAACCAAAAGGGAAGCATTGGTTACCAGAAAAGTTAGGAGGGATACATTATTTTTTAATTCAACCAATTAATATCAATAAGAAATTCAAATCAAGATCAAGGACACCATTGTTTGTTGGAATGGAATGAATTCAGGGTCTAGATGGTTCATGGACATTGTTTTTACAATGAATATTGTAGTTAAAAAGGACACAAAACATAATTTCATGGTCGTTGCATGAAAAATTTTCCTTCTAACAAAAAGAGGAGCCTGATTAGCATGAGGTGATTACAAAGTCTCATTATTTAGGAATTAAAGCACTTAATATTAGTACGAAAATGCAAACCAAGAAGAATGAGTACATTTGTTGATGGAAGTAACTACATTTAGAGTTTTAATGGTGTTTCGGCTTACTTGCTTTGATTAATATACAAGGTAGGATAGCCATAATTGTTAATTTCATGATCAATGTATAAGAAAGGGTGTTTGGAACCAAAAGGGAAGCATTGCCTACCAGAAATAATAGGAGCGATACTTTATTTTGGAATTCAACCAATTAATATCAATAAGAAATGCTAATCAAGATCACGGAGGCCATTGTTTGTTGGAATTGAATGAATTCATGGTCTAGAGGGTTCATGGACATTGTTTTTACAATGAATATTGTAGTTAAAAAAGACGCAAAACATAATTTCATGATCATTGCATGAAAAAAGTCCTTATAACAAAACGAGGAGCCTGATTAGCATGAGGAGACTAGAAAGTCACATTGATTAGGAATGAAGCCACTTAATATTACTACGAAAAACAAACCAACATGAATGACTCCTTTTTTTGATGGAACTAAATACATTTAGTGTTTTAATGGTGTTTCAGATTACTTGTTTGAATAATATACAAGGTAGGATAGCCACAATTGTTAATTTCATGTTCAATGTATAACAAAGTGTGCTTGGAACCAAAAGGGAAGCATTGGCTACCAGAAATGATAGGAGGAACACATTATTTCAGAATTCAACCAATTAATATCAATAAGAAATGCAAATCAAGATCAAGGGCACCATTGTTTGTTGGAATTGAATGAATTCATGGTCTAGATGGTTCATGGACATTGTTTTTACAATGAATATTGTAGTTAAAAAGGACACAAAACATAATTTCATGGTCGTTGCATGAAAAAATTCCTTCTAACAAAAAGAGGACCCTGATTAGCATGAGGTGATTACAAAGTCTCATTATTTAGGAATTAAAGCACTTAATATTAGTACGAAATGCAAACCAAGAAGAATGAGTACATTTGTTGATGGAAGTAACTACATTTAGTGTTTTAATGGTGTTTTGGCTTACTTGCTTTGATTAATATACAAGGTAGGATAGCCATAATTGTTACTTTTATGATCAGTGTATAAGAAAGGGTGTTTGGAACCAAAAGGGAAGCATTGCCTACCAGAAATAATAGGAACGATACTTTATTTTGGAATTCAACCAATTAATATCAATAAGACACCATTGTTTGTTGGAATGTAATGAATTCAGGGTCTAGATAGTTCATGGACATTGTTTTTACAATGAATATTGTAGTTAAAAAGGACACAAAACATAATTTCATCGTCGTTGCATGAAAAAATTCCTTCTAACAAAAAGAGGATCCTGATTAGCATGAGGTGATTACAAAGTCCCATTATTTAGGGATTAAAGCACTTAATATTAGTACAAAATGCAAACCAAGAAGAATGAGTACATTTGTTGATGGAAGTAACTACATTTAGTATTTTAATGGTGTTTCGGCTTACTTGCTTTGATTAATATACAAGGTAGGATAGTCATAATTGTTAATTTTATCATCAGTGCATAAGAATGGGTGTTTGGAACAAAAAGGGAAGCATTGCCTACCAGAAATAATAGGAGCGATACTTTATTTTGGAATTCAACCAATTAATATCAATAAGAAATGCTAATCAAGATCAAAGACACCATTGTTTGTTGGAATTGAATGAATTCAGGATCTAGATGGTTCATGGACATGCTTTTTACAATGAATATTGTAGTTAAAAAGGACACAAAACATAATTTCATGGTCGTTGCATGAAAAAATTCCTTCTAACAAAAAGAGGAGCCTGATTAGCATGAAGTGATTACAAAGTCTCATTATTTAGGAATTAAAGCACTTAATATTAGTACGAAACGCAATCCAAGAAGAATGAGTATATTTGTAATGGAAGTAACTGCATTTAGGGTTTTAATCTTTTTTCGGCTTACTTGTGTTGATTAATATACAAGGTAGGATAGCCATAATTGTTAATTTCATCATCAATGTATAAGAAAGGGTGTTTGGAACCAAAAGGGAAGCATTGGCTACCAGAAATAATAGGAGCGATACTTTATTTTGGAATTCAACCAATTAATATCAATAAGAAATGCTAATCAAGATCACCGATGCCATTATTTGTTGGAATTGAATGAATTCATGGTCTAGAGGGTTCATGGACATTGTTTTTACAATGAATATTGTAGTTAAAAAAGACGCAAAACATAATTTCATGGTCATTGCATGAAAAAAGTCCTTATCACAAAACGAGGAGGCTGATTAGCTTGAGGAGACTAGAAATTTACATTGATTAGGAATGAAGCCACTTAATATTACTACGAAAAACAAACCAACATGAATGACTCCTTTTTTTGATGGAACTAAATACATTTAGTGTTTTAATGGTGTTTCAGATTACTTGTTTGAATAATATACAAGGTACGATAGTCACGATTGTTAATTTCATGTTCAAAGTATAACAAAGTGTGCTTGGAACCTAAAGGGAAGCATTGGCTACCAGAAATGATAGGAGGGATACATTATTTCGGAATTCAACCAATTAATATCAATAAGAAATGCAAATCAAGATCAAGGACACCATTGTTTGTTGGAATTGAATGAATTCATGGTCTAAATGGTTCATGGACATTGTTTTTACAATGAATATTGTAGTTAAAAAGGACACAAAACATAATTTCATGGTCGTTGCATGAAAAAATTCCTTCTAAGAAAAAGAGGACCGTGATTAGCATGAGGTGATTACAAAGTCTCATTATTTAGGAATTAAAGCACTTAATATTAGTACGAAATGCAAACCAAGAAGAATGAGTTTATTTGTTGATGGAAGTAACTACATTTAGTGTTTTAATGGTGTTTCGGCTTACTTGCTTTGATTAATATACAAGGTAGGATAGCCATATTTATTAATTTTATGATCAGTGTATAAGAAAGGGTGTTTGGAACCACAAGGGAAGCAGTGCCAACCAGAAATAATAGGAACGATACTTTATTTTGGATTTCAACCAATTAATATCAATAAGAAATGCTAATCAAGATCAAAGACACCATTGTTTGTTGGAATGGAATGAATTTAGGGTCTAGATGGTTCATGGACATTGTTTTTACAATGAATATTGTATTTGAAAAGGACACAAAACATAATTTCATGGTCGTTGCATGAAAAAATTCCTTCTAACAAAAAGTGGAGCCTGATTAGCATGAGGTGATTACAAAGTCTCATTATTTAGGAATTAAAGCACTTAATAATAGTACGAAATTCAAACCAAGAAGAATGAGTATATTTGTTGATGGAAGTAACTGCATTTAGAGTTTTAATGGTGTTCCGGCTTACTTGTGTTGATTAATATACAAGGTAGGATAGCCACAATATATAAGAAAGGGTGTTTGGAACCAAAAGGGAAGCATTGGCTACCAGAAATAATAGGAGCAATACTTTATTTTGGAATTCAACCAATTAATATCAATAAGAAATTCTAATCAAGATCACAGACGCCATTGTTTGTTGGAATTGAATGAATTCAGGGTCTAGAGGGTTCATGGACATTGTTTTTACAATGAATATTGTAGTGAAAAAAGACGCAAAACATAATTTCATGATCATTGCATGAAAAAAGTCCTTATAACAAAATGAGGAGCCTGATTAGCATGAGGGGACTAGAATGTCACATTGATTAGGAATGAAGCCACTTAATATTACTACGAAAAACAAACCAACATGAATGACTCCTTTTTTTTTATGGAACTAAATACATTTAGTGTTTTAATGGTGTTTCGGATTACTTGTTTGAATAATATACAAGGTAGGATAGCCACAATTGTTAATTTCATATTCAATGTATAACAAAGTGTGCTTGGAACCAAAAGGGAAGCATTGTCTACCAGAAACGATAGGACGGACACATTATTTCGGAATTCAACCAATTAATATCAATAAGAAATGCAAATCAAGATCAAGGGCACCATTGTTTGTTGGAATTGAATGAATTCATGGTCTAGATGGTTCATGGACATTGTTTTTACAATGAATATTGTAGTTAAAAAGGACACAAAACATAATTTTATTGTCGTTGCATGAAAAAATTCCTTCTAACAAAAAAAGGTCCCTGATTAGCATGAGGTGATTACAAAGTCTCATTATTTAGGAATTAAAGCATTTAATATTAGTACGAAATGCAAACAATGAAGAATGAGTACATTTGTTGATGGAAGTAACTACATTTAGTGTTTTAATGTTGTTTCGGCTTACTTGCTTTGATTAATATACAAGGTAGGATAGCCAAATTGTTAATTTTATGATCAGTGTATAAGAAAGGGTTTTTGGAACCAAAAGGGAAGCATTGCCTACCAGAAATAATAGGAGCGATACTTTTTTTTGGAATTCAACCAATTAATATCAATAAGAAATGCTAATCAACATCAAAGACACCATTGTTTGTTGGAATGGATCGAATTCAGGGTCTAGATGGTTCATGGACATTGTTTTTAGAATGAATATTATTGTTAAAAAGGACACAAAACTTAATTTCATGGTCCTTGCATGAAAAAGGTCCTTATAACAAAACGAGGAGACAGATTAGCATGAGGAGACTAGAAAGTCACATTGATTAGGAATGAAGCCACTTAATATTACTACGAAAAACAAACCAGCATGAATGACTCCTTTTTCTAATGGAACTAAATACATTTAGTGTTTTAATGGTGTTTTAGATTACTTGTTTGAATAATATACAAGGTAGGATAGCCCACAATTGTTAATTTCATGTTCAATGTATAACAAAGTGTGCTTGGAACCAAAAGGGAAGCATTGGCTACTAGAAATGATAGGAGGGACACATTTATTTCGGAATTCAACCAATTAATATCAATAAGAAATGCAAATCAAGATCAAGGGCACACCATTGTTTGTTGGAATTGAATGAATTCATGGTCTAGATGTTCATAGACATTGTTTTTACAATGAATATTGTAGTTAAAAAGGACACAAAACATAATTTCATGGTCGTTGCATGAAAAAATTCCATATAACAAAAAGAGGAGCCTGATTAGCATGAGGTGATTACAAAGTCCCATTATTTAGGGATTAAAGCACTTAATATTAGTACGAAATGCAAACCAAGAAGAATGAGTACATTTTTGTTGATGGAAGTAACTACATTTAGTGTTTTAATGGTGTTTCAGCTTACTTGCTTTGATTAATATACAAGGTAGGATAGCCATAATTGTTAATTTTAAGATCAGTGTATAAGAAAGGGTGTTTGGAAAAAAAAGGGAAGCATTGCCTACCAGAAATAATAGGAGCGATACTTTATTTTTGGAATTCAACCAATTAATATCAATAAGAAATGCTAATCAAGATCAAAGACACCATTGTTTGTTGGAATGGAATGAATTCAGGGTCTAGATGGTTCATGGACATGGTTTTTACAATGAATATTGTAGTTAAAAAGGACACAAAACATAATTTGATGGTCGTTGCATGAAAAAATTCCTTCTAACAAAAAAAGGAGCCTGATTAGCATGAAGTGATTACAAAGTCTCATTATTTAGGAATTAAAGCACTTAATATTAGTACGAAACGCAAACCAAGAAGAATGAGTATATTTGTTGATGGAAGTAACTGCATTTAGAGTTTTAATCTTTTTTCAGCTTACTTGTGTTGATTAATATAAAAGGTAGGATAGCCGTAATTGTTAATTTCATCATCAATGTATAAGAAAGGGTGTTTGGAACCAAAAGGGAAGCATTGGCTACCAGAAATAATAGGAGCGATACTTTATTTTGGAATTCAACCAATTAATATCAATAAGAAATGCTAATCAAGATCACCGACGCCATTATTTGTTGGAATTGAATGAATTCATGGTCTAGAGGGTTCATGGACATTGTTTTTACAATGAATATTGTAGTTAAAAAAAGACACAAAACATAATTTCATGGTCATTTGCATGAAAAAAAGTCCTTATAACAAAACGAGGAGCTGATTAGCATGAGGAGACTAGAAATTCACATTGATTAGGAAGTGAAGCCACTTAATATTACTACGAAAAAACAAACCAACATGAATGACTCCTTTTTTTGATGGAACTAAATACATTTAGTGTTTTAATGGTGTTTTTAGATTACTACTTTTTGAATAATATACAAGGTAGGATAGCCACAATTGTTAATTTCTTGTTCAATGTATAACAAAGTGTGCTTGGAACCTAAAGGGAAGCATTGGCTACCAGAAATGATAGGAAGGATACATTATTTCGGAATTCAACCAATTAATATCAATAAGCAATGCAAATAAAGATCAAGGACACCATTGTTTGTTGGAATTGAATGAATTCATGGTCTAGATGGTTCATGGACATTGTTTTTACAATGAATATTGTAGTTAAAAAGGACACAAAACATAATTTCATGGACGTTGCATGAAAGAATTCCATCTAACAAAAAGAGTACCCTGATTAGCATGAGGTGATTACAAAGTCTCATTATTTAGGAATTAAAGCACTTAATATTAGTACAAAATGCAAACCAAGAAGAATGAGTACATTTGTTGATGGAATTAACTACATTTAGTGTTTTAATGGTGTTTCGGCTTACTTGCTTTGATTAATATACAAGGTAGGATAGCCATATTTGTTAATTTTATGATCAGTGTATAAGAAAGGGTGTTTGGAACCAAAAGGGAAGCATTGGCTACCAGAAATAATAGGAGCGATACTTTATTTTGGAATTCAACCAATTAATATCAATAAGAAATGCTAATCAAGATCAAGGACACCATTGTTTGTTGGAATGGAATGAATTCAGGGTCTAGATGGTTCATGGACATTGTTTTTAGAATGAATATTGTTGTTAAAAAGGACACAAAACATAATTTCATGGTCCTTGCATGAAAAAAGTCATAACAAAACGAGGAGACAGATTAGCATTAGGAGAGTAGAAAGTCACGTTGATTAGGAATGAAGCCACTTAATATTACTACGAAAAACAAACCAGCATGAATGACTCCTTTTTTTGATGGAATTAAATACATTTAGTGTTTTAATGGTGTTTTAGATTACTTGTTTGAATAATATACAACGTAGGATAGCCACAATTGTTAATTTCATGTTCAATGTATAACAAAGTGTGCTTGGAACCTAAAGGGAAGCGTTGGCTACGAGAAATGATAGGAGGGACACATTATTTCGGAATTCAACCAATTAATATCAATAAGAAATGCAAATCAAGATCAAGGGCACCATTGTTTGTTGGAATTGAATGAATTCATGCTCTAGATGGTTCATGGACATTGTTTTTACAATGAATATTGTAGTTAAAAAGGACACAAAACCTAATTTCATGGTCGTTGCATGAGAAAATTCCTTTTAACAAAAAAAGGACCCTGATTAGCATGAGGTGATTACAAAGTCTCATTATTTAGGAATTAAAGCACTTAATATTAGTACGAAATGCAAACCAAGAAGAATGAGTACATTTGTTGATGGAAGTAACTACATTTAGAGTTTTAATGTGTTTTTTTAATATACAAGGTAGGGAGGATAGCCATAATTGTTTGTATCAAAGTATAAGGGTGTTTAGAACCAAAAGGGAAGCATTGGCTACCAGAAAAAATAGGAGCGATACTTTATTTTGGAATTCAACCAATTAATATCAATAAGAAATGCTAATCAAGATGACGGACACTATTGTTTGTTGGAATTGAATGAATTTAGGGTCTAGAGGGTTCATGGACATTGTTTTTTTACAATGAATATTGTAGTTAAAAAAGAAGGACGCAAAACATAATTTCATGGATCATTGCATGAAAAAAGTCCTTATAAAGAAAATGAGGAGCCTGATTAGCATGAGGAGACTAGAAAGTCACATTGATTAGGAATGAAGCCACTTAATATTACTACGAAAAACAAAGCAACATCAATGACACCTTTTTTTTGATGGAACTAAATACATTTATTGTTTTAATGGTGTTTCGGATTACTTGTTTGAATAATATACAAGGTAGGATAGCCACAATTGTTAATTTCATATTCAATGTATATAAAAAAAGTGTGCTTGGAACCAAAAAGGGAAGCATTGGCAAACCAGAAACGATAGGAGGGATACATTATTTCGGAATTCAACCAATTAATATCAATAAGAAATGCAAATCAAGATCAAGGGCACCATTGTTTGTTGGAATTGAATGAAATTCATGGTCTAGATGGTTCATGGACATTGTTTTTACAATGAATATTGTAGTTAAAAAGCACACAAAACATAATTTCATTATCATTGCATGAAAAAATTCCTTCTAACAAAAAGAGGACCCTGATTAGCATGAGGTGATTACAAAGTCTCATTATTTAGGAATTAAAGCACTTAATATTAGTACGAAATGCAAAACCAAGAAGAATGAGTACATTTGTTGATGGAAGTAACTACATTTAGAGTTTTAATGATGTTTCGGATTACTTGTTTTGAATAATATACAAGGTAGGATAGCCACAATTGTTAATTTCATGTTCAATGTATAACAAAGTGTGCTTGGAACCAAAAGGGAAGGATTGGCAACCAGAAACGATAGGAGGGACACATTATTTCGGAAATTCAACCAATTAATATCAATAAGAAATGCAAATCAAGATCAAGGACAACATTGTTTGTTGGAATTGAATGAATTCATGGTCTAGATGGTTCATGGACATTGTTTTTTACAATGAATATTGTAGTTAAAAAGGACACAAAACATAATTTCATGGTCGTTGCATGAAAAAATTCCATTCTAACAAAAAGAGGACCCTGATTAGCATGAGGTGATTTACAAAGTCTCATTATTTATGAATTAAAGCACTTAATATTAGTACAAAATGGAAACAAAGAAGAATGAGTACATTTTTGTTGGTGGAAGTAAATACATTTAGTGTTTTAATGGTGTTTTCGGCTTACTTGCTTTGATTAATATACAAGGTAGGATAGCCATAATTGTTGATTTTATGATCAGTGTATAAGAAAGGGTGTTCGGAACCAAAAGGGAAGCATTGCCTACCATAAATAATAGGAGCGATACTTTATTTTGGAATTCAACCAATTAATATCAATAAGAAATGCTAATCAAGATCAAAGACACACCATTGTTTGTTGGAATGGAACGAATTCAGGGGTCTAGATGGTTCATGGACATTGTTTTTTACAATGAATATTGTTGTTAAAAAGGACACAAAACATAATTTCATGGTCCTTGCATGAAAATAGTCCTTTATAACAAAACGAGGGAGCCTGATTAGCATGAGGTGATTACAAAGTCTCATTATTTAGGAATTAAAGCACTTAATATTAGTACAAAATGCTAAAACGAAGAAGAATGAGTATATTTGTTGATGGAAGAAAAACTGCAATTAGAGTTTTAATGGTGTTTCGGCTTACTTGTGTTGATTTAATATACAAGGTTAGGATAGCCATAATTGTTAATTTCATGATCAATGTATAAGAAAGGGTGTTTGGAAACCAAAAGGGAAGCATTGGCTACCAGAAATAATAGGAGCAATAGTTTATTTTGGAATTCAACCAATTAATATCAATAAGAAATGCTAATGAAGATCACGGACACCATTGTTTGTTGGAATTGAATGAATTCATGGTCTAGAGGGTTCATGGATTATTGTTTTTTACAATGAATATTGTAGTTAAAAAAGACGCAAAACATAAATTCAGGATCATTGCATGAAAAAAAGTCCTTATACACAAAACGAGGAGCCTGATTAGCATGAGGAGACTAGAAAGTCACATTGATTTAGGAATGAAGCTACTTAATATTACTACGAAAAAACAAACCAACATGAATGACTCCTTTTTTTCGATGGAACTAAATACATTTAGTGTTTTAATGGTGTTTCAGATTATTTCATGTTCAATGCAATTATTATCAATATGAAATGCCAAATCAGATCAAGGGCTCCATAGTTGTTGGAATTGAATGAATTCATGGTCTAGAGATGGTTCATGATTTTTTAATTATATTGTAGTTAAAAAATGAAACAAAAAGATTTCATGGAACTAAATACATTTAGT
>JBAPLH010002173.1:0-33722 GCA_037897445.1 Ceriops zippeliana
TATAGATCATCCATGGGCATTTTTTTAATAACGAATATAGTCATTATCGATGAAGCATAAATTTAATTTTCAAGGTTATTGCATGAAAAAAGTCTTGGAAACAATAAGAGGAGCCTAATTCACATGAGGTGATTAGAATGTCTCGTGATTTAAAAATTAAAATCAGTTCACATTTGTACACAATGCAAACCATGATGAATGACTCCTTTGACTGACGGATTTAAATGGATTTAGAGTTTTAATGGTTTTTACACTTGTTTGATTCAATCAATATAATAGGTTGTTTAGCTACATGTGTTAATTTTATGATAAATGTGTCAAAAAAGTGTGTTTGGAGTCACAAAAAAGGAGCATTGCTAATGTGAAATCATTTGAGGCACTCTCTAATTTTGAATTGAACAATTAATATCAATAAAAAATGATATTTCAACATCAAGGACTTCCATTGGTTGTTAAATTGAATGAATTCATGTTATAGATGGTCCATGGGCATTTTTTTCATTAAAGAATATAGTCATTATAAGGATGAAGCAAAATTTTAATTTCAAGTTATTTGCAGTGAAAAAAAGTCCTAGTAACATTAAGAGGAGCCTAATTTACATGAGGTGATTAGAATGTCTCGTGATTTAAGAAATTAAACCAGTTTACATTTGTACGGAATGCAAACCATAATTAATGACTCCCTTAATTGACGGATTTAAATAGATTGAGAGCTGTAATGGTGTTTATACTTGTTTGATTCAATCAATATACTATGTTGTTTAGCCACATGTGTTACTTTTCATGATCAAATGTGTCAAAAAAGTGTGTTTGGAGTCAAAAGAGGAGCATTGCTAATGAGAAATGATGGGAGGCTGTCTTTAATTTTTTAATTCCAACAATTAATATCAATAAGAAATGAATTTCAAGATCAAGGACTCCATTGGTTGTTAAATTGAATGAATTCATGTTATAGATGGTCCATGGGCATTTTTTCATAAAGAATATAGTCATTAAGGATGAAGCAAAATTTAATTTCAAGATTATTGCATGAAAAAAGTCCTAGTAACATTAAGAGGAGCCTAATTCACGTGAGGTGATTAGAATGTCTCCTGATTTAAGAATTAAATCAATTCACGTTTGTACAAAATGCAAACCATGATGAATGACTCCTTTGACTGACGGATTTAAATGGATTTAGAGTTTTAATGGTTTTTATACTTGCTTGATTCAATCAATATAATAGGTTGTTTAGCTACATGTGTTAATTTTATGATGAATGTGTCAAAAAGTGTGTTTGGAGTCAAAAGAGGAGCATTGCTAATGTGAAATCATTTGAGGCACTCTCTAATTTTGAATTGAACAATTAATATCAATAAAAAATGAATTTCAACATCAAGGACTCCATTGGTTGTTAAATTGAATGAATTCATGTTATAAATGGTCCATGGGCATTTTTTTCATAATGAATATAGTCATTAAGGATGAAGCAAAATTTAATTTCAAGGTTATTGCATGAAAAAAGTCCTGGTAACAATAAGGGGCACCTAATTCACATGAGGAGATTAGAATGTCTCGTGATTTAAGAATTAAATCAATTCACGTTTGTACAAAATGCAAACCATGATGAATGACTCCTTTGACTGACGCATTTAAATGGATTTAGAGTTTTAATGGTTTTTATACTTGCTTGATTCAATTAATATAATAGGTTGTTTAGCTACATGTGTTAATTTTATGATCAATGTGTCAAAAAGTGTGTTTGGAGTCAAAAGAGGAGCATTGCTAATGTGAAATCATTTGAGGCACTCTCTAATTTTGAATTGAACAATTAATATCAATAAAAAATGAATTTCAACATCAAGGACTCCATTGCTTGTTAAATTGAATGAATTCATGTTATAGATGGTCCATGGGCATTTTTTCATAAAGAATATAATCATTAAGGATGAAGCAAAATTTAATTTCAAGATTATCGCATGAAAAAAGTCCTAGTAACATTAAGAGAAGCCTAATTCACGTGAGGTGATTAGAATGTCTCGTGATTTAAGAATTAAATCAATTCACGTTTGTACAAAATGCAAACCATGATGAATGACTCCTTTGACTGACGGATTTAAATGGATTTAGAGTTTTAATGGTTTTTATACTTGCTTGATTCAATCAATATAATAGGTTGTTTAGCTACATGTGTTAATTTTATGATGAATGTGTCAAAAAGTGTGTTTGGAGTCAAAAGAGGAGCATTGCTAATGTGAAATCATTTCAGGCACTCTCTAATTTTAGATTGAACAATTAATATCAATAAAAAATGAATTTCAAGATCAAGGACTCCATTGGTAGTTAAATTGAATGAATTCATGTTATAGATCATCCATGGGCATTTTTTCATAACGAATATAGTCATTATCGATGAAGCAAAATTTAATTTCAAGGTTATTGCATGAAAAAAGTCTTGGTAACAATAAGAGGAGCCTAATTCACATGAGGTGATTAGAATGTCTCGTGATTTAAGAATTAAATCAGTTCACATTTGTACACAATGCAAACCATGATGAATGACTCCTTTGACTGACGGATTTAAATGGATTTAGAGTTTTAATGGTTTTTACACTTGTTTGATTCAATCAATATAATAGGTTGTTTAGCTACATGTGTTAATTTTATGATAAATGTGTCAAAAAGTGTGTTTGGAGTCAAAAAAGGAGCATTGCTAATGTGAAATCATTTGAGGCACTCTCTAATTTTGAATTGAACAATTAATATCAATAAAAAATGAATTTCAACATCAAGGACTCCATTGGTTGTTAAATTGAATGAATTCATGTTATAGATGGTCCATGGGCATTTTTTCATAAAGAATATAGTCATTAAGGATGAAGCAAAATTTAATTTCAAGATAATTGCGTGAAAAAAGTCCTAGTAACATTAAGAGGAGCCTAATTTACATGAGGTGATTAGAATGTCTCGTGATTTAAGAATTAAACCAGTTTACATTTGTACGGAATGCAAACCATAATTAATGACTCCCTTAATTGACGGATTTAAATAGATTGAGAGCTGTAATGGTGTTTATACTTGTTTGATTCAATCAATATACTATGTTGTTTAGCCACATGTGTTACTTTCATGATCAATGTGTCAAAAAGTGTGTTTGGAGTCAAAAGAGGAGCATTGCTAATGAGAAATGATGGGAGGCTGTCTTTAATTTTTAATTCCACAATTAATATCAATAAGAAATGAATTTCAAGATCAAGGACTCCATTGGTTGTTAAATTGAATGAATTCATGTTATAAATGGTCCATGGGCATCTTTTTCATAACGAATATAGTCATTAAGGATGAAGCAAAATTTAATTTCAAGGTTATTGCATGAAAAAAGTCCTGGTAACAATAAGAGGAGCCTAATTCACATGAGGTGATTAGAATGTCTCGTGATTTAAGAATTAAATCAGTTCACATTTGTACACAATGCAAACCATGATGAATGACTCCATTGACTGACGGATTTAAATGGATTTAGAGTTTTAATGGTTTTACACTTGTTTGATTCAATCAATATAATAGGTTGTTTAGCTAAATGTGTTAATTTTATGATCTATGTGTCAAAAAGTGTCTTTGGAGTCAAAATGAGAAATCAATTGAGGCACTCTCTAATTTTGAATTGAACAATTAATGTCAATAAAAAATGAATTTCAACATCAAGGACTCCATTGGTTGTTAAATTGAATGAATTCATATTATAGATGGTCCATGGACATCTTTTTCATAACGAATATAGTCATTAAGGATGAAGAAAAATTTCTTTTCAAGGTTATTGCATGAAAAAAGTCCTGGTAACAATAAAAGGAATCTAATTCACATGAGGTGATTAGAATATCTCGTGACTTAAGAATTAAATCAGTTCACATTTGTACACAATGCAAACCATGATGAATAACTCCTTTGACTGACGGATTTAAATGGATTTAGAGTTTTAATGGTTTTTATACTTGCTTGATTCAATCAATATAATAGGTTGTTTAGCTACATGTGTTAATTTTATGATCAATATGTCAAAAAGTGTGTTTGGAGTCAAAAGAGGAGCATTGCTAATGTGAAATCATTTGAGGCACTCTCTAATTTTAATTGAACAATTAATATCAATAAAAAATGAATTTCAACATCAAGGACTCCATTGGTTGTTAAATTGAATGAATTCATGTTATAAATGGTCCATGGGCATTTTTTTCATAACGAATATAGTCATTAAGGATGAAGCAAAATTTAATTTCAAGTTTATTGCGTGAAAAAAGTCCTGGTAACAATAAGGGGCGCCTAATTCACATCAGGAGATTAGAATGTCTCGTGATTTAAGAATTAAATCAATTCACATTTGTACAAAATGCAAACCATGATGAATAACTCCTTTGACTGACGGACTTAAAAGGATTTAGAGTTTTAATGGTTTTTATACTTGCTTGATTCAATCAATATAATATGTTGTTTAGCTACATATGTTAATTTTATGATGAATGTGTCAAAAAGTGTGTTTGGAGTCAAAAGAGGAGCATTGCTAATGTGAAATCATTTAAGGCACTCTCTAATTTTGAATTGAACAATTAATATCAATAAAAAATGAATTTCAACATCAAGGACTCCATTGGTTGTTAAATTGAATGAATTCATGTTATAGATGGTCCATGGGCATTTTTTCATAAAGAATATAGTCATTAAGGATGAAGCAAAATTTAATTTCAAGATTATTGCATGAAAAAATTCCTAGTAACATTAAGAGGAGCCTAATTTACATGAGGTGATTAGAATGTCTCGTGATTTAAGAATTAAACCAGTTTACATTTGAACGGAATGCAAACCATAATTAATGACTCCCTTAATTGACGAATTTAAATAGATTGAAAGCTGTAATGGTGTTTATACTTGGCTGATTCAATCAATATACTAGGTTGTTTAGCCATATGTGTTACTTTCATGATCAATGTGTCAAAAAGTGTCTTTGGAGTCAAAAGAGGAGCATTGCTAATGAGAAATGATGGGAGGCTGTCTTTAATTTTTAATTCCATAATTAATATCAATAAGAAATGAATTTCAAGATCAAGGACTCTATTTGTTGTTAAATTGAATGAATTAATGTTATAGATGGTCCATGGGCATTTTTTTCATATTGAATATAGTCATTAAGGATGAAGCAAAATTTCATTTCAAGGTTATTGCATGAAAAAAGTCCTGTTAACAATAAAGGAGCCTAATGCACATGAGGCGATTAGAATGTCTCGTGATTTAAGAATTAAATCAGTTCACATTTGTACAGAATGCAAATCGTGATGAATGACTCCTTTGACTAACGGATTTAAATGGATTTAGAGTTTTAAAGGTTTTTATACTTGTTTCATTCAATCAATATAATAGGTTGTTTAGCTACATGTGTCAATTTTATGATCAATGTGTCAAAAAGTGTGTTTGAGTCAAAAGTCAAAATGTGAAATCAATTGAGGCACTCTCTAATTTTGGATTGAACAATTAATGTCAATAAAAAATGAATTTCAACATCAAGGACTCCATTGGTTGTTAAATTGAATGAATTCATGTTATAGATGGTCCATGGGCATCTTTTTCATAACGAATATAGTCATGAAGGATGAAGCAAAATTTAATTTCAAGGTTATTGCATGAAAAAAGTCCTGGTAACAATAAGGGGCGCCTAATTCACATGAGGAGATTAGAATGTCTCATGATTTCAGAATTAAATCAGTTCACATTTGTACAAAATGCAAACCATGATGAATGACTCCTTTGACTGACAGATTTAAATGGATTTAGAGTTTTAATAGTTTTTATACTTGCTTGATTCAATCAATATAATAGGTTGTTTAGCTACATATGTTAATTTTATGATGAATGTGTCAAAAAGTGTGTTTGGAGTCAAAAGAAGAGCATTGCTAATGTGAAATCATTTGAGGAACTCTCTAATTTTGGATTGAACAATTAATGTCAATAAAAAATGAATTTCAACATCAAGGACTCCATTGGTTGTTAAATTGAATGAATTCATGTTATAGATGGTCCATGGGCATCTTTTTCATAACGAATATAGTCATGAAGGATGAAGCAAAATTTAATTTCAAGGTTATTGCATGAAAAAAGTCCTGGTAACAATAAGGGGCGCCTAATTCACATGAGGAGATTAGAATGTCTCATGATTTCAGAATTAAATCAGTTCACATTTGTACAAAATGCAAACCATGATGAATGACTCCTTTGACTGACAGATTTAAATGGATTTAGAGTTTTAATAGTTTTTATACTTGCTTGATTCAATCAATATAATAGGTTGTTTAGCTACATATGTTAATTTTATGATGAATGTGTCAAAAAGTGTGTTTGGAGTCAAAAGAAGAGCATTGCTAATGTGAAATCATTTGAGGAACTCTCTAATTTTGAATTGAACAATTAATATCAATAAAAAATGAATTTCAACATCAAGGACTCCATTGGTTGTTAAATTGAATGAATTCATGTTATAGATGGTCCATGGGCATTTTTTCATAAAGAATATAGTCATTAAGGATGAAGCAAAATTTAATTTCAAGATTATTGCATGAAAAAAGTCCTAGTAACATTAAGAGGAGCCTAATTTACATGAGGTGATTAGAATGTCTCGTGATTAAAGAATTAAACCAGTTTACATTTGTACGGAATGCAAACCATAATTAATGACTCTCTTAATTGACGGATTTAAATAGATTGAGAGCTGTAATGGTGTTTATACTTGTTTGATTCAATCAATATACTATGTTGTTTAGCCACATGTGTTACTTTCATGATCAATGTGTCAAAAAGTGTGTTTGGAGTCAAAAGAGGAGCATTGCTAATGAGAAATGATGGGAGGTTGTCTTTAATTTTTAATTCCACAATTAATATCAATAAGAAATGAATTTCAAGATCAAGGACTCCATTGGTTGTTAAATTGAATGAATTCATGTTATAAATGGTCCATGGGCATCTTTTTCATAACGAATATAGTCATTAAGGATGAAGCAAAATTTAATTTCAAGGTTATTGCATGAAAAAAGTCCTGGTAACAATAAGATGAGCCTAATTCACATGAGGTGATTAGAATGTCTCGTGATTTAAGAATTAAATCAGTTCACATTTGTACACAATACAAACCATGATGAATGACTCCTTTGACTGACGGATTTAAATGGATTTAGAGTTTTAATGGTTTTTACACTTGTTTGATTCAATCAATATAATAGGTTGTTTAGCTACATGTGTTAATTTTATGATCAATGTGTCAAAAAGTGTCTTTGGAGTCAAAATATGAAATCAATTGAGGCACTCTCTTATTTTGAATTGAACAATTAATGTCAATAAAAAATGAATTTCAACATCAAGGACTCCATTGGTTGTTAAATTGAATGAATTCATATTATAGATGGTCCATGGACATCTTTTTCATAACGAATATAGTCATTAAGGATGAAGCAAAATTTCTTTTCAAGGTTATTGCATGAAAAAAGTCCTGGTAACAATAAGAGGAATCTAATTCACATGAGGTGATTAGAATATCTCTTGACTTAAGAATTAAATCAGTTCACATTTGTACATAATGCAAACCATGATGAATGACTCCTTTGACTGACGGATTTAAACGGATTTAGAGTTTTAATGGTTTTTATACTTGCTTGATTCAATCAATATAATAGGTTGTTTAGCTACATGTGTTAATTTTATGATCAATATGTCAAAAAGTGTGTTTGGAGTCAAAAGAGGAGCATTGCTAATGTGAAATCATTTGAGGCACTCTCTAATTTTAATTGAACAATTAATATCAATAAAAAATGAATTTCAACATCAAGGACTCCATTGGTTGTTAAATTGAATGAATTCATGTTATAAATGGTCCATGGGCATTTTTTTCATAACGAATATGGTCATTAAGGATGAAGCAAAATTTAATTTCAAGGTTATTGCGTGAAAAAAGTCTTGGTAACAATAAGGGGCGCCTAATTAACATCAGGAGATTAGAATGTCTCGTGATTTAAGAATTAAATCAATTCACATTTGTACAAAATGCAAACCATGATGAATGACTCCTTTGACTGACGGCCTTAAAAGGATTTAGAGTTTTAATGGTTTTTATACTGGCTTGATTCAATCAATATAATAGGTTATTTAGCTACATGTGTTAATTTTATGATGAATGTGTCAAAAAGTGTGTTTGGAGTCAAAAGAGGAGCATTGCTAATGTGAAATCATTTGAGGCACTCTCTAATTTTAGATTGAACAATTAATATCAATAAAAAATGAATTTCAACATCAAGGACTCCATTGGTTTTTAAATTGAATGAATTCATGTTATAGATGGTCCATGGGCATTTTTTCATAAAGAATATAGTCATTAAGGATGAAGCAAAATTTAATTTCAAGATTATTGCATGAAAAAAGTCCTAGTAACATTAAGAGGAGCCTAATTCACATGAGGTGATTAGAATGTCTCGTGATTTAAGAATTAAACCAGTTTACATTTGTACGGAATGCAAACCATAATTAATGACTCCCTTAATTGACGGATTTAAATAGATTGAGAGCTGTAATGGTGTTTATACTTGTTTGATTCAATCAATATACTAGGTTGTTTAGCCACATGTGTTACTTTCATGATCAATGTGTCAAAAAGTGTGTTTGGAGTCAAAAGAGGAGCATTGCTAATGAGAAATGATGGGAGGCTGTCTTTAATTTTTAATTCCACAATTAATATCAATAAGAAATGAATTTCAAGATCAAGGACTCCATTGGTTGTTAAATTGAATGAATTCATGTTATAGATCGTCCATGGGCATTTTTTCATAACGAATATAGTCATTATGGATGAAGTAAAATTTAATTTCAAGGTTATTGCATGAAAAAAGTCTTGCTAACAATAAGAAGAGCCTAATTCACATGAGGCGATTAGAATGTCTCGTGATTTAAGAATTAAATCAGTTCACATTTGTACACAATGCAAACCATGATGAATGACTCCTTTGATTGACAGATTTAAATGGATTTAGAGTTTTAATGGTTTTTATACTTGTTTGATTCAATCAATATTATAGGTTGTTTAGCTACATGTGTTAATTTTATGATGAATGTGTCAAAGAGTGTGTTTGGAGTCAAAAGAGGAGCATTGCTAATGTCAAATCATTTGAGGCACTCTCTAATTTTGAATTGAACAATTAATATCAATAAAAAATGAATTTCAACATCAAGGACTCCACTGGTTGTTAAATTGAACGAATTCATGTTATAAATGGTCCATGGGCATTTTTTTCATAATAAATATAGTCATTAAGGATGAAGCAAATTTGAATTTCAAGGTTATTGCAAGAAAAAAGTCCTGGTAACAATAAGGGGCGCCTAATTCACATCAGGAGATTAGAATGTCTCATGATGTAAGAATTAAATCAATTCACGTTTGTACAAAATGCAAACCATGATGAATGACTCCTTTGACTGATGGATTTAAATGGATTTAGAGTTTTAATGGTTTTTATACTTGCTTGATTCAATCAATATAATAGGTTGTTTAGCTACATGTGTTAATTTTATGATCATTATGTCAAAAAGTGTGTTTGGAGTCAAAAGAGGAGCATTGCTAATGTGAAATCATTTGAGGCACTCTCTAATTTTGAATTGAACAATTAATATCAATAAAAAATGAATTTCAACATCAAGGACTCCATTGGTTGTTAAATTGAATGAATTCATCTTATAGATGGTCCATGGGCATTTTTTCATAAAGAATATAGTCATTAAGGACGAAGCAAAATTTAATTTCAAGATTATTGCATGAAAAAAGTCCTAGTAACATTAAGAGGAGCCTAATTTACATGAGGTGATTAGAATGTCTTGTGATTTAAGAATTAAACCAGTTTACATTTGTACGGAATGCAAACCATAATTAATGACTCCCTTAATTGACGGATTTAAATAGATTGAGAGCTGTAATGGTGTTTATACTTGTTTGATTCAATCAATATACTATGTTGTTTAGCCACATGTGTTACTTTCATGATCAATGTGTCAAAAAGTGTGTTTGGAGTCAAAAGAGGAGCATTGCTAATGAGAAATGATGGGAGGCTGTCTTTAATTTTTAATTCCACAATTAATATCAATAAGAAATGAATTTCAAGATCAAGGACTCCATTGGTTGTTAAATTGAATGAATTCATGTTATAAATGGTCCATGGGCATCTTTTTCATAACGAATATAGTCATTAAGGATGAAGCAAAATTTAATTTCAAGGTTATTGCATGAAAAAAGTCCTGGTAACAATAAGATGAGCCTAATTCACATGAGGTGATTAGAATGTCTCGTGATTTAAGAATTAAATCAGTTCACATTTGTACACAATGCAAACCATGATGAATGACTCCTTTGACAGACGGATTTAAATGGATTTAGAGTTTTAATGGTTTTTACACTTGTTTGATTCAATCAATATAATAGGTTGTTTAGCTACATGTGTTAATTTTATGATCAATGTGTCAAAAAGTGTCTTTGGAGTCAAAATGTGAAATCAATTGAGGCACTCTCTAATTTTGAATTGAACAATTAATGTCAATAAAAAATGAATTTCAACATCAAGGACTCCATTGGTTGTTAAATTGAATGAATTCATATTATAGATGGTCCATGGACATCTTTTTCATAACGAATATAGTCTTTAAGGATGAAGCAAAATTTCTTTTCAAGGTTATTGCATGAAAAAAGTCCTGGTAACAATAAGAGGAATCTAATTCACATGAGGTGATTAGAATATCTCGTGACTTAAGAATTAAATCAGTTCACATTTGTACACAATGCAAACCATGATGAATGACTCCTTTGACTGACGGATTTAAATGGATTTAGAGTTTTAATGGTTTTTATACTTGCTTGATTCAATCAATATAATAGGTTGTTTAGCTACATGTGTTAATTTTATGATCAATATGTCAAAAAGTGTGTTTGGAGTCAAAAGAGGAGCATTGCTAATGTGAAATCATTTGAGGCACTCTCTAATTTTAGATTGAACAATTAATATCAATAAAAAATGAATTTCAACATCAAGGACTCCATTGGTTTTTAAATTGAATGAATTCATGTTATAGATGGTCCATGGGCATTTTTTCATAAAGAATATAGTCATTAAGGATGAAGCAAAATTTAATTTCAAGATTATTGCATGAAAAAAGTCCTAGTAACATTAAGAGGAGCCTAATTCACATGAGGTGATTAGAATGTCTCGTGATTTAAGAATTAAACCAGTTTACATTTGTACGGAATGCAAACCATAATTAATGACTCCCTTAATTGACGGATTTAAATAGATTGAGAGCTGTAATGGTGTTTATACTTGTTTGATTCAATCAATATACTAGGTTGTTTAGCCACATGTGTTACTTTCATGATCAATGTTTCAAAAAGTGTGTTTGGAGTCAAAAGATGAGCATTGCTAATGAGAAATGATGGGAGGCTGTCTTTAATTTTTAATTCCACAATTAATATCAATAAGAAATGAATTTCAAGATCAAGGACTCCATTGGTTGTTAAATTGAATGAATTCATGTTATAGATCGTCCATGGGCATTTTTTCATAACGAATATAGTCATTATGGATGAAGTAAAATTTAATTTCAAGGTTATTGCATGAAAAAAGTCTTGCTAACAATAAGAGGAGCCTAATTCACATGAGGCGATTAGAATGTCTCGTGATTTAAGAATTAAATCAGTTCACATTTGTACACAATGCAAACGATGATGAATGACTCCTTTGATTGACAGATTTAAATGGATTTAGAGTTTTAATGGTTTTTATACTTGTTTGATTCAATCAATATTATAGGTTGTTTAGCTACATGTGTTAATTTTATGATGAATGTGTCAAAGAGTGTGTTTGGAGTCAAAAGAGGAGCATTGCTAATGTCAAATCATTTGAGGCACTCTCTAATTTTGAATTGAACAATTAATATCAATAAAAAATGAATTTCAACATCAAGGACTCCATTGGTTGTTAAATTGAATGAATTCATGTTATAAATGGTCCATGGGCATTTTTTTCATAATAAATATAGTCATTAAGGATGAAGCAAATTTGAATTTCAAGGTTATTGCATGAAAAAAGTCTTGGTAACAATAAGGGGCGCCTAATTCACATCAGGAGATTAGAATGTCTCATGATGTAAGAATTAAATCAATTCACGTTTGTACAAAATGCAAACCATGATGAATGACTCCTTTGACTGATGGATTTAAATGGATTTAGAGTTTTAATGGTTTTTATACTTGCTTGATTCAATCAATATAATAGGTTGTTTAGCTACATGTGTTAATTTTATGATCATTGTGTCAAAAAGTGTGTTTGGAGTCAAACGAGGATTGCTAATGTGAAATCATTTGAGGCACTCTCTAATTTTGAATTGAACAATTAATATCAATAAAAAATGAATTTCAACATCAAGGACTCCATTGGTTGTTAAATTGAATGAATTCATCTTATAGATGGTCCATGGGCATTTTTTCATAAAGAATATAGTCATTAAGGATGAAGCAAAATTTAATTTCAAGATTATTGCATGAAAAAAGTCCTAGTGACATTAAGAGGAGCCTAATTTACATGAGGTGATTAGAATGTCTCGTGATTTAAGAATTAAACCAGTTTACATTTGAACGGAATGCAAACCATAATTAATGACTCCCCTTAATTGACGAATTTAAATAGATTGAAAGCTGTAATGGTGTTTATACTTGGCTGATTCAATCAATATACTAGGTTGTTTAGCCACATGTGTTACTTTCATGATCAATGTGTCAAAAAGTGTGTTTGGAGTCAAAAGAGGAGCATTGCTAATGAGAAATGATGATGGGGAGGCTGTCTTTAATTTTTAATTCCACAATTAATATCAATAAGAAATGAATTTCACTATCAAGGACTCTATTGGTTGTTAAATTGAATGAATTAATGTTATAGATGGTCCATGGGCATTTTTTTCATATCAAATATAGTCATTAAGGATGAAGCAAAATTTCATTTCAAGGTTATTGCATGAAAAAAGTCCTGGTAACAATAAAGGAGCCTAATTCACATGAGGCGATTAGAATGTCTCGTGATTTAAGAATTAAACCAGTTCACATTTGTACAGAATGCAAATCGTGATGAATGACTCCTTTGACTGACGGATTTAAATGGATTTAGAGTTATAAAGGTTTTTATACTTGTTTCATTCAATCAATATAATAGGTTGTTTAGCTACATGTGTCAATTTTATGATCAATGTGTCAAAAAGTGTGTTTGGAGTCAAAATGTGAAATCAATTGAGGCACTCTCTAATTTTGGATTGAACAATTAATGTCAATAAAAAATGAATTTCAACATCAAGGACTCCATTGGTTGTTAAATTGAATGAATTCATGTTATAGATGGTCCATGGGCATCTTTTTCATAACGAATATAGTCATGAAGGATGAAGCAAAATTTAATTTCAAGGTTATTGCATGAAAAAAGTCCTGGTAACAATAAGGGGCGCCTAATTCACATGAGGAGATTAGAATGTCTCATGATTTAAGAATTAAATCAGTTCACATTTGTACAAAATGCAAACCATGATGAATGACTCCTTTGACTGACAGATTTAAATGGATTTAGAGTTTTAATGGTTTTTATACTTGCTTGATTCAATCAATATAATAGGTTGTTTAGCTACATATGTTAATTTTATGATGAATGTGTCAAAAAGTGTGTTTGGAGTCAAAAGAGGAGCATTGCTAATGTGAAATCATTTGAGGCACTCTCTAATTTTGAATTGAACAATTAATATCAATAAAAAATGAATTTCAACATCAAGGACTCCATTGGTTGTTAAATTGAATGAATTCATGTTATAGATGGTCCATGGGCATTTTTTCATAAAGAATATAGTCATTAAGGATGAAGCAAAATTTAATTTCAAGATTATTGCATGAAAAAAGTCCTAGAAACATTAAGAGGAGCCTAATTCACATGAGGTGATTAGAATGTCTCGTGATTTAAGAATTAAACCAGTTTACAATTGTACGGAATGCAAACCATAATTAATGACTCCCTTAATTGGACGGATTTAAATAGATTGAGAGCTATAATGGTGTTTATACTTGTTTGATTCAATCAATATACTAGGTTGTTTAGCCACATGTGTTACTTTCATGATCAATGTGTCAAAAAGTGTGTATGGAGTCAAAAGACGAACATTGCTAATGAGAAATGATGGGAGGCTGTCTTTAATTTTTAATTCCACAATTAATATCAATAAGAAATGAATTTCAAGATCAAGGACTCCATTGGTTGTTAAATTGAATGAATTCATGTTATAGATCGTCCATGGGCATTTTTTTTCATAACGAATATAGTCATTATGGATGAAGTAAAATTTAATTTCAAGGTTATTGCATGAAAAAAGTCTTGCTAACAATAAGAGGAGCCTAATTCACATGAGGCGATTAGAATGTCTCGTGATTTAAGAATTAAATCAGTTCACATTTGTACACAATGCAAACCATGATGAATGACTCCTTTGACTGACAGATTTAAATGGATTTAGAGTTTTAATGGTTTTTATACTTGTTTGATTCAATCAATATTATAGGTTGTTTAGCTACATGTGTTAATTTTATGATGAATGTGTCAAAGAGTGTGTTTGGAGTCAAAAGAGGAGCATTGCTAATGTCAAATCATTTGAGGCACTCTCTAATTTTGAATTGAACAATTAATATCAATAAAAAATGAATTTCAACATCAAGGACTCCATTGGTTGTTAAATTGAATGAATTCATGTTATAAATGGTCCATGGGCATTTTTTTCATAATAAATATAGTCATTAAGGATGAAGCAAATTTGAATTTCAAGGTTATTGCATGAAAAAAGTCCTGCTAACAATAAGGGGCGCCTAATTCACATCAGGAGATTAGAATGTCTCATGATGTAAGAATTAAATCAATTCACGTTTGTACAAAATGCAAACCATGATGAATGACTCCTTTGACTGATGGATTTAAATGGATTTAGAGTTTTAATGGTTTTTATACTTGCTTGATTCAATCAATATAATAGGTTGTTTAGCTACATGTGTTAATTTTATGATCATTGTGTCAAAAAGTGTGTTTGGAGTCAAACGAGGAGCATTGCTAATGTGAAAGCATTTGAGGCACTCTCTAATTTTGAATTGAACAATTAATATCAATAAAAAATGAATTTCAACATCAAGGACTCCATTGGTTGTTAAATTGAATGAATTCATGTTATAAATGGTCCATGGGCATTTTTTTCATAATAAATATAGTCATTAAGGATGAAGCAAATTTGAATTTCAAGGTTATTGCATGAAAAAAGTCCTGGTAACAATAAGGGGCGCCTAATTCACATCAGGAGATTAGAATGTCTCATGATGTAAGAATTAAATCAATTCACGTTTGTACAAAATGCAAACCATGATGAATGACTCCTTTGACTGATGGATTTAAATGGATTTAGAGTTTTAATGGTTTTTATACTTGCTTGATTCAATCAATATAATAGGTTGTTTAGCTACATGTGTTAATTTTATGATCATTGTGTCAAAAAGTGTGTTTTGGAGTCAAACGAGGAGCATTGCTAATGTGAAAGCATTTGAGGCACTCTCTAATTTTGAATTGAACAATTAATATCAATAAAAAATGAATTTCAACATCAAGGACTCCATTGGTTGTTAAATTGAATGAATTCATCTTATAGATGGTCCATGGGCATTTTTTCATAAAGAATATAGTCATTAAGGATGAAGCAAAATTTAATTTCAAGATTATTGCATGAAAAAAGTCCTAGTGACATTAAGAGGAGCCTAATTTACATGAGGTGATTAGAATGTCTCGTGATTTAAGAATTAAACCAGTTTACATTTGAACGGAATGCAAACCATAATTAATGACTCCCTTAATTGACGAATTTAAATAGATTGAAAGCTGTAATGGTGTTTATACTTGGCTGATTCAATCAATATACTTGGTTGTTTAGCCACATGTGTTACTTTCATGATCAATGTGTCAAAAAGTGTGTTTGGAGTCAAAAGAGGAGCATTGCTAATGAGAAATGATGGGAGGCTGTCTTTAATTTTTAATTCCACAATTAATATCAATAAGAAATGAATTTCACTATCAAGGACTCTATTGGTTGTTAAATTGAATGAATTAATGTTATAGATGGTCCATGGGCATTTTTTTCATATCAAATATAGTCATTAAGGATGAAGCAAAATTTCATTTCAAGGTTATTGCATGAAAAAAGTCCTGGTAACAATAAAGGAGCCTAATTCACATGAGGCGATTAGAATGTCTCGTGATTTAAGAATTAAACCAGTTCACATTTGTACAGAATGCAAATCGTGATGAATGACTCCTTTGACTGACGGATTTAAATGGATTTAGAGTTATAAAGGTTTTTACACTTGTTTCATTCAATCAATATAATAGGTTGTTTAGCTACATGTGTCAATTTTATGATCAATGTGTCAAAAAGTGTGTTTGGAGTCAAAATGTGAAATCAATTGAGGCACTCTCTAATTTTGGATTGAACAATTAATGTCAATAAAAAATGAATTTCAACATCAAGGACTCCATTGGTTGTTAAATTGAATGAATTCATGTTATAGATGGTCCATGGGCATCTTTTTCATAACGAATATAGTCATGAAGGATGAAGCAAAATTTAATTTCAAGGTTATTGCATGAAAAAAAAAGTCCTGGTAACAATAAGGGGCGCCTAATTCACATGAGGAGATTAGAATGTCTCATGATTTAAGAATTAAATCAGTTCACATTTGTACAAAATGCAAACCATGATGAATGACTCCTTTGACTGACAGATTTAAATGGATTTAGAGTTTTAATGGTTTTTATACTTGCTTGATTCAATCAATATAATAGGTTGTTTAGCTACATATGTTAATTTTATGATGAATGTGTCAAAAAGTGTGTTTGGAGTCAAAAGAGGAGCATTGCTAATGTGAAATCATTTGAGGCACTCTCTAATTTTGAATTGAACAATTAATATCAATAAAAAATGAATTTCAACATCAAGGACTCCATTGGTTGTTAAATTGAATGAATTCATGTTATAGATGGTCCATGGGCATTTTTTCATAAAGAATATAGTCATTAAGGATGAAGCAAAATTTAATTTCAAGATTATTGCATGAAAAAAGTCCTAGAAACATTAAGAGGAGCCTAATTCACATGAGGTGATTAGAATGTCTCGTGATTTAAGAATTAAACCAGTTTACAATTGTACGGAATGCAAACCATAATTAATGACTCCCTTAATTGACGGATTTAAATAGATTGAGAGCTATAATGGTGTTTATACTTGTTTGATTCAATCAATATACTAGGTTGTTTAGCCACATGTGTTACTTTCATGATCAATGTGTCAAAAAGTGTGTATGGAGTCAAAAGACGAACATTGCTAATGAGAAATGATGGGAGGCTGTCTTTAATTTTTAATTCCACAATTAATATCAATAAGAAATGAATTTCAAGATCAAGGACTCCATTGGTTGTTAAATTGAATGAATTCATGTTATAGATCGTCCATGGGCATTTTTTCATAACGAATATAGTCATTATGGATGAAGTAAAATTTAATTTCAAGGTTATTGCATGAAAAAAGTCTTGCTAACAATAAGAGGAGCCTAATTCACATGAGGCGATTAGAATGTCTCGTGATTTAAGAATTAAATCAGTTCACATTTGTACACAATGCAAACCATGATGAATGACTCCTTTGACTGACAGATTTAAATGGATTTAGAGTTTTAATGGTTTTTATACTTGTTTGATTCAATCAATATTATAGGTTGTTTAGCTACATGTGTTAATTTTATGATGAATGTGTCAAAGAGTGTGTTTGGAGTCAAAAGAGGAGCATTGCTAATGTCAAATCATTTGAGGCACTCTCTAATTTTGAATTGAACAATTAATATCAATAAAAAATGAATTTCAACATCAAGGACTCCATTGGTTGTTAAATTGAATGAATTCATGTTATAAATGGTCCATGGGCATTTTTTTCATAATAAATATAGTCATTAAGGATGAAGCAAATTTGAATTTCAAGGTTATTGCATGAAAAAAAAAGTCCCTGGTAACAATAAGGGGCGCCTAATTCACATCAGGAGATTAGAATGTCTCATGATGTAAGAATTAAATCAATTCACGTTTGTACAAAATGCAAACCATGATGAATGACTCCTTTGACTGATGGATTTAAATGGATTTAGAGTTTTAATGGTTTTTTATACTTGCTTGATTCAATCAATATAATAGGTTGTTTAGCTACATGTGTTAATTTTATGATCATTGTGTCAAAAAGTGTGTTTGGAGTCAAACGAGGAGCATTGCTAATGTGAAAGCATTTGAGGCACTCTCTAATTTTGAATTGAACAATTAATATCAATAAAAAATGAATTTCAACATCAAGGACTCCATTGGTTGTTAAATTGAATGAATTCATGTTATAAATGGTCCATGGGCATTTTTTTCATAATAAATATAGTCATTAAGGATGAAGCAAATTTGAATTTCAAGGTTATTGCATGAAAAAAGTCCTGGTAACAATAAGGGGCGCCTAATTCACATCAGGAGATTAGAATGTCTCATGATGTAAGAATTAAATCAATTCACGTTTGTACAAAATGCAAACCATGATGAATGACTCCTTTGACTGATGGATTTAAATGGATTTAGAGTTTTAATGGTTTTTTATACTTGCTTGATTCAATCAATATAATAGGTTGTTTAGCTACATGTGTTAATTTTATGATCATTGTGTCAAAAAGTGTGTTTGGAGTCAAACGAGGAGCATTGCTAATGTGAAAGCATTTGAGGCACTCTCTAATTTTGAATTGAACAATTAATATCAATAAAAAATGAATTTCAACATCAAGGACTCCATTGGTTGTTAAATTGAATGAATTCATCTTATAGATGGTCCATGGGCATTTTTTCATAAAGAATATAGTCATTAAGGATGAAGCAAAATTTAATTTCAAGATTATTGCATGAAAAAAGTCCTAGTGACATTAAGAGGAGCCTAATTTACATGAGGTGATTAGAATGTCTCGTGATTTAAGAATTAAACCAGTTTACATTTGAACGGAATGCAAACCATAATTAATGACTCCCTTAATTGACGAATTTAAATAGATTGAAAGCTGTAATGGTGTTTATACTTGGCTGATTCAATCAATATACTAGGTTGTTTAGTCACATGTGTTACTTTCATGATCAATGTGTCAAAAAGTGTGTTTGGAGTCAAAAGAGGAGCATTGCTAATGAGAAATGATGGGAGGCTGTCTTTAATTTTTAATTCCACAATTAATATCAATAAGAAATGAATTTCACTATCAAGGACTCTATTGGTTGTTAAATTGAATGAATTAATGTTATAGATGGTCCATGGGCATTTTTTTCATATCAAATATAGTCATTAAGGATGAAGCAAAATTTCATTTCAAGGTTATTGCATGAAAAAAGTCCTGGTAACAATAAAGGAGCCTAATTCACATGAGGCGATTAGAATGTCTCGTGATTTAAGAATTAAACCAGTTCACATTTGTACAGAATGCAAATCGTGATGAATGACTCCTTTGACTGACGGATTTAAATGGATTTAGAGTTATAAAGGTTTTTATACTTGTTTCATTCAATCAATATAATAGGTTGTTTAGCTACATGTGTCAATTTTATGATCAATGTGTCAAAAAGTGTGTTTGGAGTCAAAATGTGAAATCAATTGAGGCACTCTCTAATTTTGGATTGAACAATTAATGTCAATAAAAAATGAATTTCAACATCAAGGACTCCATTGGTTGTTAAATTGAATGAATTCATGTTATAGATGGTCCATGGGCATCTTTTTCATAACGAATATAGTCATGAAGGATGAAGCAAAATTTAATTTTCAAGGTTATTGCATGAAAAAAGTCCTGGTAACAATAAGGGGCGCCTAATTCACATGAGGAGATTAGAATGTCTCATGATTTAAGAATTAAATCAGTTCACATTTGTACAAAATGCAAACCATGATGAATGACTCCTTTGACTGACAGATTTAAATGGATTTAGAGTTTTAATAGTTTTTATACTTGCTTGATTCAATCAATATAATAGGTTGTTTAGCTACATATGTTAATTTTATGATGAATGTGTCAAAAAGTGTGTTTGGAGTCAAAAGAGGAGCATTGCGAATGTGAAATCATTTGAGGCACTCTCTAATTTTGAATTGAACAATTAATATCAATAAAAAATGAATTTCAACATCAAGGACTCCATTGGTTGTTAAATTGAATGAATTCATGTTATAGATGGTCCATGGGCATTTTTTTCATAAAGAATATAGTCATTAAGGATGAAGCAAAAATTTAATTTCAAGATTATTGCATGAAAAAAGTCCTAGAAACATTAAGAGGAGCATAATTCACATGAGGTGATTAGAATGTCTCGTGATTTAAGAATTAAACCAGTTTACAATTGTACGGAATGCAAACCATAATTAATGACTCCCTTAATTGACGGATTTAAATAGATTGAGAGCTATAATGGTGTTTATACTTGTTTGATTCAATCAATATACTAGGTTGTTTAGCCACATGTGTTACTTTCATGATCAATGTGTCAAAAGTGTGTATGGAGTCAAAAGACGAACATTGCTAATGAGAAATGATGGGAGGCTGTCTTTAATTTTTAATTCCCACAATTAATATCAATAAGAAATGAATTTCAAGATCAAGGACTCCATTGGTTGTTAAATTGAATGAATTCATGTTATAGATCGTCCATGGGCATTTTTTCATAACGAATATAGTCATTATGGATGAAGTAAAATTTAATTTCAAGGTTATTGCATGAAAAAAGTCTTGCTAACAATAAGAGGAGCCTAATTCACATGAGGCGATTAGAATGTCTCGTGATTTAAGAATTAAATCAGTTCACATTTGTACACAATGCAAACCATGATGAATGACTCCTTTGACTGACAGATTTAAATGGATTTAGAGTTTTAATGGTTTTTTTATACTTGTTTGATTCAATCAATATTATAGGTTGTTTAGCTACATGTGTTAATTTTATGATGAATGTGTCAAAGAGTGTGTTTGGAGTCAAAAGAGGAGCATTGCTAATGTCAAATCATTTGAGGCACTCTCTAATTTTGAATTGAACAATTAATATCAATAAAAAATGAATTTCAACATCAAGGACTCCATTGGTTGTTAAATTGAATGAATTCATGTTATAAATGGTCCATGGGCATTTTTTTCATAATAAATATAGTCATTAAGGATGAAGCAAATTTGAATTTCAAGGTTATTGCATGAAAAAAGTCCTGGTAACAATAAGGGGCGCCTAATTCACATCAGGAGATTTGAATGTCTCATGATGTAAGAATTAAATCAATTCACGTTTGTACAAAATGCAAACCATGATGAATGACTCCTTTGACTGATGGATTTAAATGGATTTAGAGTTTTAATGGTTTTTATACTTGCTTGATTCAATCAATATAATAGGTTGTTTAGCTACATGTGTTAATTTTATGATCATTGTGTCAAAAAGTGTGTTTGGAGTCAAACGAGGAGCATTGCTAATGTGAAAGCATTTGAGGCACTCTCTAATTTTGAATTGAACAATTAATATCAATAAAAAATGAATTTCAACATCAAGGACTCCATTGGTTGTTAAATTGAATGAATTCATCTTATAGATGGTCCATGGGCATTTTTTCATAAAGAATATAGTCATTAAGGATGAAGCAAAATTTAATTTCAAGATTATTGCATGAAAAAAGTCCTAGTGACATTAAGAGGAGCCTAATTTACATGAGGTGATTAGAATGTCTCGTGATTTAAGAATTAAACCAGTTTACATTTGAACGGAATGCAAACCATAATTAATGACTCCCTTAATTGACGGATTTAAATAGATTGAGAGCTGTAATGGTGTTTATACTTGTTTGATTCAATCAATATACTATGTTGTTTAGCCACATGTGTTACTTTCATGATCAATGCGTCAAAAAGTGTGTTTGGAGTCAAAAGAGGAGCATTGCTAATGAGAAATGATGGGAGGCTGTCTTTAATTTTTAATTCCACAATTAATATCAATAAGAAATGAATTTCAAGATCAAGGACTCCATTGGTTGTTAAATTGAATGAATTCATGTTATAAATGGTCCATGGGCATCTTTTTCATAACGAATATAGTCATTAAGGATGAAGCAAAATTTAATTTCAAGGTTATTGCATGAAAAAAGTCCTGGTAACAATAAGATGAGCCTAATTCACATGAGGTGATTAGAATGTCTCGTGATTTAAGAATTAAATCAGTTCACATTTGTACACAATGCAAACCATGATGAATGACTCCTTTGACTGACGGATTTAAATGGATTTAGAGCTTTAATGGTTTTTACACTTGTTTGATTCAATCAATATAATAGGTTGTTTAGCTACATGTGTTAATTTTATGATCAATGTGTCAAAAAGTGTCTTTGGAGTCAAAATATGAAATCAATTGAGGCACTCTCTAATTTTGAATTGAACAATTAATGTCAATAAAAAGTGAATTTCAACATCAAGGACTCCATTGGTTGTTAAATTGAATGAATTCATATTATAGATGGTCCATGGACATCTTTTTCATAACGAATATAGTCATTAAGGATGAAGCAAAATTTCTTTTCAAGGTTATTGCATGAAAAAAGTCCTGGTAACAATAAGAGGATTCTAATTCACATGAGGTGATTAGAATATCTCGTGACTTAAGAATTAAATCAGTTCACATTTGTACACAATGCAAACCATGATGAATGACTCCTTTGACTGACGGATTTAAATGGATTTAGAGTTTTAATGGTTTTTATACTTGCTTGATTCAATCAATATAATAGGTTGTTTAGCTACATGTGTTAATTTTATGATCAATATGTCAAAAAGTGTGTTTGGAGTCAAAAGAGGAGCATTGCTACTGTCAAATCATTTGAGGCACTCTCTAATTTTGAATTGAACAATTAATATCAATAAAAAATGAATTTCAACATCAAGGACTCCATTGGTTGTTAAATTGAATGAATTCATGTTATAAATGGTCCATGGGCATTTTTTTCATAATAAATATAGTCATTAAGGATGAAGCAAATTTGAATTTCAAGGTTATTGCATGAAAAAAGTCCTGGTAACAATAAGGGGCGCCTAATTCACATCAGGAGATTAGAATGTCTCATGATGTAAGAATCAAATCAATTCACGTTTGTACAAAATGCAAACCATGATGAATGACTCCTTTGACTGATGGATTTAAATGGATTTAGAGTTTTAATGGTTTTTATACTTGCTTGATTCAATCAATATAATAGGTTGTTTAGCTACATGTGTTAATTTTATGATCATTGTGTCAAAAAGTGTGTTTGGAGTCAAACGAGGAGCATTGCTAATGTGAAATCATTTGAGGCACTCTCTAATTTTGAATTGAACAATTAATATCAATAAAAAATGAATTTCAACATCAAGGACTCCATTGGTTGTTAAATTGAATGAATTCATGTTATAGATGGTCCATGGGCATTTTTTCATAAAGAATATAGTCATTAAGGATGAAGCAAAATTTAATTTCAAGATTATTGCATGAAAAAAGTCCTAGTGACATTAAGAGGAGCCTAATTTACATGAGGTGATTAGAATGTCTCGTGATTTAAGAATTAAACCAGTTTACATTTGTACGGAATGCAAACCATAATTAATGACTCCCTTAATTGACTGATTTAAATAGATTGAGAGCTGTAATGGTGTTTATACTTGTTTGATTCAATCAATATACTATGTTGTTTAGCCACATGTGTTACTTTCATGATCAATGTGTCAAAAAGTGTGTTTGGAGTCAAAAGAGGAGCATTGCTAATGAGAAATGATGGGAGGCTGTCTTTAATTTTTAATTCCACAATTAATATCAATAAGAAATGAATTTCAAGATCAAGGACTCCATTGGTTGTTAAATTGAATGAATTCATGTTATAAATGGTCCATGGGCATCTTTTTCATAACGAATATAGTCATTAAGGATGAAGCAAAATTTAATTTCAAGGTTATTGCATGAAAAAAGTCCTGGTAACAATAAAGGAGCCTAATTCACATGAGGCGATTAGAATGTCTCGTGATTTAAGAATTAAATCAGTTCACATTTGTACAGAATGCAAATCGTGATGAATGACTCCTTTGACTGACGGATTTAAATGGATTTAGAGTTATAAAGGTTTTTATACTTGTTTCATTCAATCAATATAATAGGTTGTTTAGCTACATGTGTCAATTTTATGATCAATGTGTCAAAAAGTGTGTTTGGAGTCAAAATGTGAAATCAATTGAGGCACTCTCTAATTTTGGATTGAACAATTAATGTCAATAAAAAATGAATTTCAACATCAAGGACTCCATTGGTTGTTAAATTGAATGAATTCATGTTATAGATGGTCCATGGGCATCTTTTTCATAACGAATATAGTCATGAAGGATGAAGCAAAATTTAATTTCAAGGTTATTGCATGAAAAAAGTCCTGGTAACAATAAGGGGCGCCTAATTCACATGAGGAGATTAGAATGTCTCATGATTTAAGAATTAAATCAGTTCACATTTGTACAAAATGCAAACCATGATGAATGACTCCTTTGACTGACGGATTTAAATGGATTTAGTGTTTTAATAGTTTTTATACTTGCTTGATTCAATCAATATAATAGGTTGTTTAGCTACATATGTTAATTTTATGATGAATGTGTCAAAAGGTGTGTTTGGAGTCAAAAGAGGAGCATTGCTAATGTGAAATCATTTGAGGCACTCTCTAATTTTGAATTGAACAATTAATATCAATAAAAAATGAATTTCAACATCAAGGACTCCATTGGTTGTTAAATTGAATGAATTCATGTTATAGATGGTCCATGGGCATTTTTTCATAAAGAATATAGTCATTAAGGATGAAGCAAAATTTAATTTCAAGATTATTGCATGAAAAAAGTCCTAGTAACATTAAGAGGAGCCTAATTCACATGAGGTGATTAGAATGTCTCGTGATTTAAGAATTAAACCAGTTTACATTTGTACGGAATGCAAACCATAATTAATGACTCCCTTAATTGACGGATTTAAATAGATTGAGAGCTGTAATGGTGTTTATACTTGTTTGATTCAATCAATATACTATGTTGTTTAGGCACATGTGTTACTTTCATGATCAATGTGTCAAAAAGTGTGTTTGGAGTCAAAAGAGGAGCATTGCTAATGAGAAATGATGGGAGGCTGTCTTTAATTTTTAATTCCACAATTAATATCAATAAGAAATGAATTTCAAGATCAAGGACTCCATTGGTTGTTAAATTGAATGAATTCATGTTATAAATGGTCCATAGGCATCTTTTTCATAACGAATATAGTCATTAAGGATGAAGCAAAATTTAATTTCAAGGTTATTGCATGAAAAAAGTCCTGGTAACAATAAGATGAGCCTAATTCACATGAGGTGATTAGAATGTCTCGTGATTTAAGAATTAAATCAGTTCACATTTGTACACAATGCAAACCATGATGAATGACTCCTTTGACTAACGGATTTAAATGGATTTAGAGTTTTAATGGTTTTTACACTTGTTTGATTCAATCAATATAATAGGTTGTTTAGCTACATGTGTTAATTTTATGATCAATGTGTCAAAAAGTGTCTTTGGAGTCAAAATGTGAAATCAATTGAGGCACTCTCTAATTTTGAATTGAACAATTAATGTCAATAAAAAATGAATTTCAACATCAAGGACTCCATTGGTTGTTAAATTGAATGAATTCATATTATAGATGGTCCATGGACATCTTTTTCATAACGAATATAGTCATTAAGGATGAAGCAAAATTTCTTTTCAAGGTTATTGCATGAAAAACGTCCTGGTCACAATAAGAGGAATCTAATTCACATGAGGTGATTAGAATATCTCGTGACTTAAGAATTAAATCAGTTCACATTTGTACGCAATGCAAACCATGATGAATGACTCCTTTGACTGACGGATTTAAATGGATTTAGAGTTTTAATGGTTTTTATACTTGCTTGATTCAATCAATATAATAGGTTGTTTAGCTACATGTGTTAATTTTATGATCAATATGTCAAAAAGTGTGTTTGGAGTCAAAAGAGGAGCATTGCTAATGTGAAATCATTTGAGGCACTCTCTAATTTTAATTGAACAATTAATATCAATGAAAAATGAATTTCAACATCAAGGACTCCATTGGTTGTTAAATTGAATGAATTCATGTTATAAATGGTCCATGGGCATTTTTTTCATAACGAATATAGTCATTAAGGATGAAGCAAAATTTAATTTCAAGGTTATTGCGTGAAAAAAGTCCTGGTAACAATAAGGGGCGCCTAATTCACATCAGGAGATTAGAATGTCTCGTGATTTAAGAATTAAATCAATTCACATTTGTACAAAATGCAAACCATGATGAATGACTCCTTTGACTGACGGACTTAAAAGGATTTAGAGTTTTAATGGTATTTATACTTGCTTGATTCAATCAATATAATAGGTTGTTTAGCTACATGTGTTAATTTTATGATGAATGTGTCAAAAAGTGTGTTTGGAGTCAAAAGAGGAGCATTGCTAATGTGAAATCATTTGAGGCACTCTCTAATTTTAGATTGAACAATTAATATCAATAAAAAATGAATTTCAACATCAAGGACTCCATTGGTTTTTAAATTGAATGAATTCATGTTATAGATGGTCCATGGGCATTTTTTCATAAAGAATATAGTCATTAAGGATGAAGCAAAATTTAATTTCAAGATTATTGCATGAAAAAAGTCCTAGTAACATTAAGAGGAGCCTAATTTACATGAGGTGATTAGAATGTCTCGTGATTTAAGAATTAAACCAATTTACATTTGAACGGAATGCAAACCATAATTAATGACTTCCTTAATTGACGAATTTAAATAGATTGAAAGCTGTAATGGTGTTTATACTTGGCTGATTCAATCAATATACTAGGTTGTTTAGCCACATGTGTTACTTTCATGATCAATGTGCCAAAAAGTGTGTTTGGAGTCAAAAGAGGAGCATTGCTAATGAGAAATGATGGGAGGCTGTCTTTAATTTTTAATTCCACAATTAATATCAATAAGAAATGAATTTCAAGATCAAGGACTCTATTGGTTGTTAAATTGAATGAATTAATGTTATAGATGGTCCATGGGCATTTTTTTCATATCAAATATAGTCATTAAGGATGAAGCAAAATTTCATTTCAAGGTTATTGCATGAAAAAAGTCCTGGTAACAATAAAGGAGCCTAATTCACATGAGGCGATTAGAATGTCTCGTGATTTAAGAATTAAATCAGTTCACATTTGTACAGAATGCAAATCGTGATGAATGACTCCTTTGACTGACGAATTTAAATGGATTTAGAGTTTTAAAGGTTTTTATACTTGTTTCATTCAATCAATATAATAGGTTGTTTAGCTACATGTGTCAATTTTTATGATCAATGTGTCAAAAAGTGTGTTTGGAGTCAAAATGTGAAATCAATTGAGGCACTCTCTAATTTTGGATTGAACAATTAATGTCAATAAAAAATGAATTTACAACATCAAGGACTCCATTGGTTGTTAAAATTTGAATGAATTCATGTTATAGATGGGTCCATGGGCATCTTTTTTCATAACGAATATAGTCATGAAGGATGAAGCAAAATTTAATTTCAAGGTTATTGCATGAAAAAAGTCCTGGTAAACAATAAGGGGCGCCTAATTCACATCAGGAGATTAGAATGTCTCATGATGTAAGAATTAAATCAATTCACGTTTGTGCAAAATGCAAACCATGATGAATGACTCCTTTGACTGATGGATTTAAATGGATTTAGAGTTTTAATGGTTTTTATACTTGCTTGATTCAATCAATATAATAGGTTGTTTAGCTACATGTGTTAATTTTTTATGATCATTGTGTCAAAAAAGTGTGTTTGGAGTCAAAAGAGGAGCATTGCTAATGTGAAATCATTTGAGGCACTCTCTAATTTTGAATTGAACAATTAATATCAATAAAAAATGAATTTCAACATCAAGGACTCCATTGGTTGTTAAATTGAATGAATTCATGTTATAGATGGTCCATGGGCATTTTTTCATAAAGAATATAGTCATTAAGGATGAATCAAAATTTAATTTCAAGATTATTGCATGAAAAAAGTCCTAGTAACATTAAGAGGAGCCTAATTTACATAAGGTGATTAGAATGTCTCGTGATTTAAGAATTAAACCAGTTTACATTTGTACGGAATGCAAACCATAATTAATGACTCCCTTAATTGACGAATTTAAATAGATTGAAAGCTGTAATGGTGTTTATACTTGGCTGATTCAATCAATATACTAGGTTGTTTAGCCACATGTGTTACTTTCATGATCAATGTGTCAAAAAGTGTGTTTGGAGTCAAAAGAGGAGCATTGCTAATGAGAAATGATGGGAGGCTGTCTTTAATTTTTAATTACACAATTAATATCAATAAGAAATGAATTTCAAGATCAAGGAGTCTATTGGTTGTTAAATTGAATGAATTAATGTTATAGATGGTCCATGGGCATTTTTTTCATATCAAATATAGTCATTAAGGATGAAGCAAAATTTCATTTCAAGGTTATTGCATGAAAAAAGTCCTGGTAACAATAAAGGAGCCTAATTCACATGAGGCGATTAGAATGTCTCGTGATTTAAGAATTAAATCAGTTCACATTTGTACAGAATGCAAATCGTGATGAATGACTCCTTTGACTGACGGATTTAAATGGATTTAGAGTTTTAAAGGTTTTTATACTTGTTTCATTCAATCAATATAATAGGTTGTTTAGCTACATGTGTCAATTTTATGATCAATGTGTCAAAAAGTGTGTTTGGAGTCAAAATGTGAAATCAATTAAGGCACTCTCTAATTTTGGATTGAACAATTAATGTCAATAAAAAATGAATTTCAACATCAAGGACTCCATTGGTTGTTAAATTGAATGAATTCATGTTATAGATGGTCCATGGGCATCTTTTTCATAACGAATATAGTCATGAAGGATGAAGCAAAATTTTAATTTCAAGGTTATTGCATGAAAAAAGTCCTGGTAACAATAAGGGGCGCCTAATTCACATGAGGAGATTAGAATGTCTCATGATTTAAGAATTAAATCAGTTCACATTTGTACAAAATGCAAACCATGATGAATGACTCCTTTGACTGACGGATTTAAATGGATTTAGAGTTTTAATAGTTTTTATACTTGCTTGATTCAATCAATATAATAGGTTGTTTAGCTACATATGTTAATTTTATGATGAATGTGTCAAAAAGTGTGTTTGGAGTCAAAAGTGGAGCATTGCTAATGTGAAATCATTTGAGGCACTCTCTAATTTTGAAATGAACAATTAATATCAATAAAAAATGAATTTCAACATCAAGGACTCCATTGGTTGTTAAATTGAATGAATTCATGTTATAGATGGTCCATGGGCATTTTTTCATAAAGAATATAGTCATTAAGGATGAAGCAAAATTCAATTTCAAGATTATTGCATGAAAAGAGTCCTAGTAACATTAAGAGGAGCCTAATTCACATGAGGTGATTAGAATGTCTCGTGATTTAAGAATTAAACCAGTTTACATTTGTACGGAATGCAAACCATAATTAATGACTCCCTTAATTGACGGATTTAAATAGATTGAGAGCTGTAATGGTGTTTATACTTGTTTGATTCAATCAATATACTATGTTGTTTAGCCACATGTGTTACTTTCATGATCAATGTGTCAAAAAGTGTGTTTGGAGTCAAAAGAGGAGCATTGCTAATGAGAAATGATGGGAGGCTGTCTTTAATTTTTAATTCCACAATTAATATCAATAAGAAACGAAATTTCAAGATCAAGGACTCCATTGGTTGTTAAAATTGAACGAATTCATGTTAATAAATGGTCCATGGGCATCTTTGTCATAACGAATATAGTCATTAAGGATGAAGCAAAATTTAATTTCAAGGTTATTGCATGAAAAAAGTCCTGGTAACAATAAGATGAGCCTAATTCACATGAGGTGATTAGAATGTCTCGTGATTTAAGAATTAAATCAGTTCACATTTGTACACAATGCAAACCATGATGAATGACTCCATTTGACTGACGGATTTAAAATGGATTTAGAGTTTTAATGGGTTTTTACACTTGTTTGATTCAATCAATATAATAGGTTGTGTTTAGCTACATGTGTTAATTTTATGATCAATGTGTCAAAAAGTGTCTTTCGAGTCAAAAATGTGAAAATCAATTGAGGCACTCTCTAATTTTGAATTGAACAATTAATGTCAATAAAAAATGAATTTCAACATCAAGGACTTCATTGGTTGTTAAATTGAATGAATTCATATTATAGATGGTCCATGGACATCTTTTTCATAACGAATATAGTCATTAAGGATGAAGCAAAATTTCTTTTCAAGGTTATTGCATGAAAAAAGTCCTGGTAACAATAAGAGGAATCTAATTCACATGAGGTGATTAGAATATCTCGTGATTAAAGAATTAAATCAGTTCACATTTGTACACAATGCAAAACCATGATGAATGACTCATTTGTCTGACGGATTTAAATGGATTTAGAGTTTTAATGGTTTTTATACTTGGTTGATTCAATCAATATAATAGGTTGTTTAGCTACATGTGTTAATTTTATGATCAATATGTCAAAAAGTGTGTTTGGAGTCAAAAGAGGAGCATTGCTAATGTGAAATCATTTGAGGCTCTCTCTCTAATTTTAATTGAACAATTAATATGAATAAAAAATGAATTTCAACATCAAGGACTCCATTGGTTGTTAAATTGAATGAATTCATGTTATAAATGGTCCATGGGCAATTTTTTTCATAACGAATATAGTCATTAAGGATGAAGCAAAATTTAATTTCAAGGTTATTGCGTGAAAAAAGTCCTGGTAACAATAAGGGGCGCCTAATTCACATCAGGAGATTAGAATGTCTCGTGATTTAAGAATTAAATCAATTCACATTTGTACAAAAATGCAAACCATGATGAATGACTCCCTTTGACTGACGGACTTAAAAGGATTTAGAGTTTTAATGGTTTTTATACTTGCTTGATTCAATCAATATAATCGGTTGTTTAGCTACATATGTTAATTTTATGATGAATGTGTCAAAAAGTGTGTTTGGAGTCAAAAGAGGAGCATTGCTAATGTGAAATCATTTGAGGCACTCTCTAATTTTAGATTGAACAATTAATATCAATAAAAAATGAATTTCAACATCAAGGACTCCATTGGTTTTTAAATTGAATCAATTCATGTTATAGATGGTCCATGGGCATTTTTTCATAAAGAATATAGTCATTAAGGATGAAGCAAAATTTAATTTCAAGATTATTGCATGAAAAAAGTCCTAGTAACATTAAGAGGAGCCTAATTCACATGAGGTGATTAGAATGTCTCGTGATTTAAGAATTAAACCAGTTTACATTTTGTACGGAATGCAAACCATAATTAATGACTCCCTTAATTGACGGATTTAAATAGATTGAGAGCTGTAATGGTATTTATACTTGTTTGATTCAATCAATATACTAGGTTGTTTAGCCACATGTGTTACTTTCATGATCAATGTGTCAAAAAGTGTGTTTGGAGTCAAAAGAGGAGCATTGCTAATGTGAAATCATTTGAGGCACTCCCTAATTTTAATTGAACAATTAATATCAATAAAAAATGAATTTCAACATGAAGGACTCCATTGGTTGTTAAATTGAATGAATTCATGTTATAAATGGTCCATGGGCATTTTTTTCATAACGAATATAGTCATTAAGGATGAAGCAAATTTGAATTTCAAGGTTATTGCATGAAAAAAGTCCTGGTAACAATAAGGGGCGCCTAATTCACATGAGGAGATTAGAATGTCTTGTGATTTAAGAATTAAATCAATTAATGTTTGTACAAAATGCAAACCATGATGAATGACTCCTTTGACTGACGGATTTAAATGGATTTAGAGTTTTAATGGTTTTTATACTAGCTTGATTCAATCAATATAATAGTTTGTTTAGCTACATGTGTTAATTTTATGATGGATGTGTCAAAAAGTGTGTTTTTGAGTCAAAAGAGGAGCATTGCTAATGTGAAATCATTTGAGGCACTCTCTAATTTTGAATTGAACAATTAATATCAAATAAAAAATGAATTTTCAACATCAAGGACTCCATTGGTTGTTAAATTGAATGAATTCATGTATAGATGGTCCATGGGCATTTTTTCATAAAAAATATAGTCATTAAGGATGAAGCAAAATTTAATTTTCAAGATTATTGCATGAAAAAAGTCCTAGTAACAATTAAGAGGAGCCTAATTCACATGAGTGTGATTAGAATGTCTCATGATTTAAGAATTAAACCAGTCTTACATTTGTACGGGAATGCAAACCATAATTGAATGACTCTCCTTTAATTGACGGATTTATAAATAGATTGAGAGCTATAATGGTGTTTATACTTGTTTGATTCAATCAATATACTAGGTTTGTTTAGCCACATCTGTTAATTTCATGATCAATGTGTCAAAAAAGTGTGTTTGGAGTCAAAAAGAGGAGCATTGCTAATGAGAAATGATGGGGAGGTCTGTCTTTAATTTTTAATTCCAACAATTAATATCAAAGAAGAAATGAATTTCAAGATCAAGGACTCCATTGGTTGTTAAATTGAATGAATTCATGTATATAGATCGTCCAAGGGTATTTTTTTCATGACTGATATAGTCATTAAGGATGAAGCAAAATTTAATTTCAACAGTTATTGCATGAAAAAAGTCTTGGTAACAATAAGAGGAATCTAATTCACATGGAGGTTGATTAGAAATATCTCGTGATTAAGAATTAAATCAGTTTCACATTTGTAACAACAATGCAAAACCATGATGAATGACTCCTTTGACTGACGGATTTAAATGGATTTAGAGTTTTTAATAGTTTTTATACTTGCTTGATTCAATCAATATAATAGGTTGTTTAGCTACATGTGTTAATTTTATGTATCAATATGTCAAAAAGTGTGTTTTGGAGTCAAAAGAGGAGCATTGCTAAAGTGAAATCATTTGAGGCACTCTCTAATTTTTAATTGAACAATTAATGCAAAAATAAAAATGAATTTCAACATCAAGGACTCCATTGATTGTTTAAAGTATTGAATTGAATTCATATTATAGATGGTCCATGGACATCTTTTTTCATAACGAATATTAGTCATTAAGGATGAAGCAAAAATTTCTTTTCAAGGTGATTGCATGAAAAAGTCCCTTGGTAAAAATAAGAGGAATCTAAATTCACATGATGTGAATTGGAATATCTCGTGACTTTAAGAATTAAATCAGTTCACATTTGTACACAATGCAAACCATTGATGAATGACTCCTTTGGACTGACGGATTTAAATGGATTTAGAGTTTTAATGGTTTTTATACTTGCTTGATTCAAACAATATAATAGGTTTTTTTTAGCTACCATATGTTAATTTTAATGATCAATATGTCCAAAAAAGTGTGTTTGGAGACAAAAGAGGAGCATATGCT
>JBAPLH010002174.1:0-12941 GCA_037897445.1 Ceriops zippeliana
AACCCTTGAAATTAACATTTGTTTTCTTTCTTAATAACTATATTAATTTTGAAAAAAATGCTCATGGACCATCAATTACATGAATTCATTCAATTTAACAAACAATTCAGTTTTTGAATTTGAATTGCATTTCTTATTGATATTATTTGTTGAATTCAAAATCAGAGAGTTTCTCCCATCATTTCTATTTAGCAAGTTTCCTCTTTTGATTCCAAACACACTTTTTGATACATTGATCATGAAGTATAACACATGTGGCTAAACAACCTAGTATATTAATTGATTCAAACAAGTTTAAACACCGATAAAAATTCAAATCTATTTAAATCCATCGGCCAAAGGTGCCATTCATCAGGGTTTGCATTTCGTTCAAATGTTAACTGGTTTAATTCCTAAATAATGAGAATTTCTAATCAACTCATGTTAATTAGGCTCCTCTTGTTGTTACCAGGACTATTTTTCATGCAATAACCTTGAAATTAACATTTGTTTCTTTCTTAATAACTATATTAATTTTGAAAAAAATGCTCATGGACCATCAATTACATGAATTCATTCAATTTAACAAACAATTCAGTTTTTGAATTTGAATTGCATTTCTTATTGATATTATTTGTTCAATTCAAAATCAGAGAGTTTCTCTCATCATTTCTAGTTAGCAAGTTTCCTCTTTTGATTTCAAACACACTGTTTGACACATTATTCATGAAATATAACGCATGTGGCTAAACAACCTAGTATATTAATTGATTCAAACAAATATAAACACTAACAAAAATCCAAATCTATTTAAATCCATTGGCGAAAGGTGCCATTATTTTGGGTTTGCATTTCGTACAAATGTTAACTTGTTTAATTCCTAAATAATGAGAATTTCTAATCACCTCATGTTAATTATTCTCCTCTTGTTGTTACCAAGACCCTTTTTCATGCAATGACCTTGAAATTAACATTTGTTTCTTTCTTAATAACTATATTCATTTTGAAAAAAATGTCCGTGGCCCATCAATTACATGAATTCATTCAATTTAACAAACAATTCAGTCCTTGATTTTGAATTGAATTTCTTATTAATATTATTTGATGAATTCAAAATCAGAGAGTTTCTCCCATCATTCCTAGTTAGCAAGTTTCCTCTTTTGATTTCAAACACACTGTTTGACACATTGATCATGAAATATAACACATGTGGCTAAACAACCTAGTATATTAATTGATTCAAACAAGTATAAACACCAATAAAAATCCAAATCTATTTAAATTCGTCGTCCAAAGGTGCCATTCATCATGGTTTGCATTTCATACAAATGTTAACTGGTTTAATTCCTAAATATGAGAATTTCTAATCACCTCATGTTAATTAGGCTCCTCTTGTTGTTAGCAGGACTATTTTTCATGCAATAACCTTGAAATTAACTTTTGTTTCTTTTTTAATAACTATATTCATTTTGAAAAAAATGCCCGTGGAGCATCAATTACCTGAATTCATTCAATTTAACAAACAATTCAGTCCTTGATTTTGAATTGCATTTCTTATTGATATTATTTGATGAATTCAAAATCAGAGAGTTTCTCCCATCATTTCTAGTTAGCAAGTTTCCTCTTTTGATTTCAAACACACTGTTTGACACATTGATCATGAAATATAACACATGTGGCTAAACAACCTAGTATATTATTTGATTCAAACAAATATAAACACTAACAAAAATCCAAATCTATTTAAATCCATCGGCCAAAGGTGCCATTATTTTGGGTTTGCATTTCGTACAAATGTTAACTGGTTTAATTCCTAAATAATGAGAATTTCTAATCACCTCATTTTAATTAGACTCCTCTTGTTGTTACCAGGACTATTTTGCATGCACTAACCTTGAAATTAACATTTGTTTCTTTCTTAATACCTATATTCATTTTGAAAAAAATGCCCGTGGACCATCAATTACATGAATTCATTCAATTTAACAAACAATTCAGTCCTTGATTTTGAATTGCATTTCTTATTGATATTATTTGTTGAATTCAAAATCAGAGAGTTTCTGCCATCATTTCTGGTTAGCAAGTTTCCTCTTTTGATTTCAAACACACCGTTTGACACATTGATCATGAAATATAACACATGTGGCTAAACAACCTAGTATATTAATTGATTGAAACAATAAAAATCCAAATCTAATTAAATCCATCGGCCAAAGGTGCCATTCATCATGGTTTTCATTTCGTACAAATATTAACTGGTTTAATTCCAAAATAGTGAGAATTTCTAATCACCTCATGTTAATTAGGCTCCTCTTCTTGTTACCAGGACTATTTTTCATGCAATAACCTTGAAATTAACTTTTGTTTCTTTCTTAATAACTATATTCATTTTGAAAAAAATGCCTGTGGACCATGAATTACATGAATTCATTTCAATTTAACAAACAATTCAGTCCTTGATTTTGAATTGCATTTCTTATTGATATTATTTGTTGAATTCAAAATCAGAGAGTTTCTCCCATCATTTCTATTTAGCAAGTTTCCTCTTTTGATTTCGAACACACTGTTTGACACATTGATCATGAAATATAACACATGTGGCTAAACAACCTAGTATATTAATTGATTCAAACAAGTATAAACACCAATAAAAATCCAAATCTATTTAAATTCGTCGGCCAAAGGTGCTACTCATCATGGTTTGCATTTCTTACAAATGTTAACTGGTTTAATTCCTAAATAATGAGAAATTTCTAATCACCTCATGTTAATTAGGCTCTTCTTGTTGTTACCAGGACTATTTTTCAAGCAATAACCTTGAAAATTAACTTTTGTTTCTTTTTTAATAACTATATTCATTTTGAGAAAAAAATGCCCGTGGACCATCAATTACATGAGTTCATTCAATTTAACAAACAATTCAGTCCTTGATTTTGAATTGCATTTCTTATTGATATTATTTGTTGCATTCAAAATTAAAGAGTTGCTCCCATCATTTTTGGTTGACAACCCTCTTCTTTGGATTCCAAACACACTTGTTTGATACATTGATCATGAAGTATAACACATGTGGCTAAACAACCTAGTATATTAATTGATTTCAAGTACAATAAAAATCCAAATCTAATTAAATCCATCGGCCAAAGGTGCCATTCATGATGGTTTGCATTTCATACAAATGTTAACTGGTTTAATTCCTAAATAATGAGAATTTCTAATCACCTCATGTTAATTAGGCTCCTCTTGTTGTTACCAGGACTATTTTTCATGCAATAACCTTGAAATTAACTTTTGTTTCTTTCTTAATAACTATATTCATTTTGAAAAAAAATGCACGTGGCCCATCAATTACATGAATTCATTCAATTTAACAAACAATTCAGTCCTTGATTTTGAATTGCATTTCTTATTGATATTAATTGTTCATTTCAAAATTAAAGAGTTGCTCCCATCATTTTTGGTTAACAAGCCTCTTCTTTTGATTCCAAACACATTTTTTGATACATTGATCCTGAAATATAACTCATGTGGCTAAACAACCTAGTATATTAATTGATTCAAACAAGTATAAACACCAATAAAAATCCAAATCTATTTAAATCCACAGGCAAAAGGTGCCATTCATCAGGGTTTGCATTTCGTACAAATGTTAACTGGTTTAATTCCTAAATAATGAGAATTTATAATCACCTCATGTTAATTAGGCTCCTCTTGTTGTTACCAGGACTATTTTTCATGCAATAACCTTGAAATTAGCATTTGTTTCTTTCTTAATAACTATATTCATTTTGAAAAAAATGCCTGTGGACCATCAATTACATGAATTCATTCAATTTAACAAACAATTCAGTCCTTGATTTTGAATTGTATTTCTTATTGATATTATTTGTTGAATTCAAAATCAGAGAGTTTCTGCCATCATTTCTATTTAGCAAGTTTCCTCTTTTGATTTCAAACACACCGTTTGACACATTGATCATGAAATATAACACATGTGGCTAAACAACCTAGTATATTAATTGATTCAAACAATAAAAATCCAAATCTAATTAAATCCATCGGCCAAAGGTGCCATTCATCATGGTTTTCATTTTATACAAATGTTAACTGGTTTAATTCCAAAATAATGAGAATTTCTAATCACCTCATGTTAATTAGGCTCCTCTTCTTGTTACCAGGACTATTTTTCATGCAATAACCTTGTATTAACTTTTGTTTCTTTCTTAATAACTATATTCATTTTGAAAAAAAAATGCATGTGGACCATCAATTACATGAATTCATTCAATTTAACAAACATTTCAGTCCTTGATTTTGAATTGCATTTCTTATTGATATTATTTGTTGAATTCAAAATCAGAGAGTTTCTCCCATCATTTCTATTTAGCAAGTTTCCTCTTTTCATTTCGAACACACTGTTTGACACATTGATCATGAAATATAACACATGTGGCTAAACAACCTAGTATATTAATTGATTCAAACAAGTATAAACACCAATAAAAATCCAAATCTATTTAAATTCGTCGGCCAAAGGTGCTACACATCATGGTTTGCATTTCTTACAAATGTTAACTGGTTTAATTCCTAAATAATGAGAATTTCTAATCACCTCATGTTAATTAGGCACTTCTTGTTGTTACCAGGACTATTTTTCAAGCAATAACCTTGAAATTAACTTTTGTTTCTTTTTTAATAACTATATTCATTTTGAGAAAAATGCCCGTGGACCATCAATGACATGAGTTCATTCAATTTAACAAACAATTCAGTCCTTGATTTTGAATTGCATTTCTTATTGATATTATTTGTTGCATTCAATATTAAAGAGTTGCTCCCATCATTTTTGGTTGACAACCCTCTTCTTTGGATTCCAAACACACTTGTTGATACATTGATCATGAAGTATAACACATGTGGCTAAACAACCTAGTATATTAATTGATTCAAACAATAAAAATAAAAATCTAATCTAATTAAATCCATCGGCCAAAGGTGCCATTCATGATGGTTTGCATTTCATACAAATGTTAACTGGTTTAATTCCTAAATAATGAGAATTTCTAATCACCTCATGTTAATTAGGCTCCTCTTGTTGTTACCAGGACTATTTTTCATGCAATAACCTTGAAATTAACTTTTGTTTCTTTCTTAATAACTATATTCATTTTGAAAAAAAATGCACGTGGCCCATCAATTAAATGAATTCATTCAATTTAACAAACAATTCAGTCCTTGATTTTGAATTGCATTTCTTATTGATATTAATTGTTCATTTCAAAATTAAAGAGTTGCTCCCATCATTTTTGGTTAACAAGCCTCTTCTTTTGATTCCAAACACATTTTTTGATACATTGATCCTGAAATATCACTCATGTGGCTAAACAACCTAGTATATTAATTGATTCAAACAAGTATAAACACCAATAAAAATCCAAATCTATTTAAATCCACAGGCAAAAGGTGCCATTCATCAGGGGTTTGCATTTCGTACAAATGTTAACTGGTTTAATTCCTAAATAATGAGAATTTATAATCACCTCATGTTAATTAGGCTCCTCTTGTTGTTACCAGGACTATTTTTCATGCAATAACCTTGAAATTAGCATTTGTTTCTTTCTTAATAACTATATTCATTTTGAAAAAAATGCCTGTGGACCATCAATTACATGAATTCATTCAATTTAACAAACAATTCAGTCCTTGATTTTGAATTGTATTTCTTATTGATATTATTTGTTGAATTCAAAATCAGAGAGTTTCTGCCATCATTTCTATTTAGCAAGTTTCCTCTTTTGATTTCAAACACACCGTTTGACACATTGATCATGAAATATAACACATGTGGCTAAACAACCTAGTATATTAATTGATTCAAACAATAAAAATCCAAATCTAATTAAATCCATCGGCCAAAGGTGCCATTCATCATGGTTTTCATTTTATACAAATGTTAACTGGTTTAATTCCAAAATAATGAGAATTTCTAATCACCTCATGTTAATTAGGCTCCTCTTCTTGTTACCAGGACTATTTTTCATGCAATAACCTTGAAATTAACTTTTGTTTCTTTCTTAATAACTATATTCATTTTGAAAAAAAAATGCATGTGCACCATCAATTACATGAAATTCATTCAATTTAACAAACATTTCAGTCCTTGATTTTGAATTGCATTTCTTATTGATATTATTTGTTGAAATTCAAAATCAGAGAGTTTCTCCCATCATTTCTATTTAGCAAGTTTCCTCTTTTCATTTCGAAACACACTGTTTGACACATTGATCATGAAATATAACACATGTGGCTAAACAACCTAGTATATTAATTGATTCAAACAAGTATAAACACCAATAAAAATCCAAATCTATTTAAATTCGTCGGCCAAAGGTGCTACACATCATCATGGGTTTGCATTTCTTACAAATGTTAACTGGTTTAATTCCTAAATAATGAGAATTTCTAATCACCTCATGTTAATTAGGCTCTTCTTGTTGTTACCAGGACTATTTTTCAAGCAATAACCTTGAAATTAACTTTTGTTTCTTTTTTAATAACTATATTCATTTTGAGAAAAAAATGCCCGTGGACCATCAATGACATGAGTTCATTCAATTTAACAAACAATTCAGTCCTTGATTTTGAATTGCATTTCTTATTGATATTATTTGTTGCATTCAATATTAAAGAGTTGCTCCCATCATTTTTGGTTGACAACCCTCTTCTTTGGATTCCAAACACACTTGTTGATACATTGATCATGAAGTATAACACATGTGGCTAAACAACCTAGTATATTAATTGATTCAAACAATAAAAATCCAAATCTAATTAAATCCATCGGCCAAAGGTGCCATTCATGATGGTTTGCATTTCATACAAATGTTAACTGGTTTAATTCCTAAATAATGAGAATTTCTAATCACCTCATGTTAATTAGGCTCCTCTTGTTGTTACCAGGACTATTTTTCATGCAATAACCTTGAAATTAACTTTTGTTTCTTTCTTAATAACTATATTCATTTTGAAAAAAAATGCACGTGGCCCATCAATTACATGAATTCATTCAATTTAACAAACAATTCAGTCCTTGATTTTGAATTGCATTTCTTATTGATATTAATTGTTCATTTCAAAATTAAAGAGTTGCTCCCATCATTTTTGGTTAACAAGCCTCTTCTTTTGATTCCAAACACATTTTTTGATACATTGATCCTGAAATATAACTCATGTGGCTAAACAACCTAGTATATTAATTGATTTCAAACAAGTATAAACACCAATAAAAATCCAAATCTATTTAAATCCATAGGCAAAAGGTGCCATTCATCAGGGTTTGCATTTCGTACAAATGTTAACTGGTTTAATTCCTAAATAATGAGAATTTATAATCACCTCATGTTAATTAGGCTCCTCTTGTTGTTACCAGGACTATTTTTCATGCAATAACCTTGAAATTAGCATTTGTTTCTTTCTTAATAACTATATTCATTTTGAAAAAAATGCCTGTGGACCATCAATTACATGAATTCATTCAATTTAACAAACAATTCAGTCCTTGATTTTGAATTGTATTTCTTATTGATATTATTTGTTGAATTCAAAATCAGAGAGTTTCTGCCATCATTTCTATTTAGCAAGTTTCTCTCTTTTTTGATTTCAAACACACCGTTTGACACATTGATCATGAAATATAACACATGTGGCTAAACAACCTAGTATATTAATTGATAAACAAACAATAAAAATCCAAATCTAATTAAATCCATCGGCCAAAGGTGCCATTCATCATGGTTTTCATTTTTTATACAAATGTTAACTGGTTTAATTCCAAAATAATGAGAATTTCTAATCACCTCATGTTAATTAGGCTCCTCTTCTTGTTACCAGGACTATTTTTCATGCAATAACCTTGAAATTAACTTTTGTTTCTTTCTTAATAACTATATTCATTTTGAAAAAAATGCATGTGGACCATCAATTACATGAATTCATTCAATTTAACAAACAATTCAGTCCTTGATTTTGAATTGCATTTCTTATTGATATTATTTGTTGAATTCAAAATCAGAGAGTTTCTCCCATCATTTCTATTTAGCAAGTTTCCTCTTTTGATTTCGAACACACTGTTTGACACATTGATCATGAAATATAACACATGTGGCTAAACAACCTAGTATATTAATTGATTCAAACAAGTATAAACACCAATAAAAATCCAAATCTATTTAAATTCGTCGGCCAAAGGTGCTATTCATCATGGTTTGCATTTCTTACAAATGTTAACTGGTTTAATTCCTAAATAATGAGAATTTCTAATCACCTCATGTTAATTAGGCTCCTCTTTCTTGTGTTGTTACCAGGACTATTTTTCAAGCAATAACCTTGAAATTAACTTTTGTTTCTTTTTTAATAACTATATTCATTTTGAGAAAAATGCCCGTGGACCATCAATGACATGAATTCATTCAATTTAACAAACAATTCAGTCCTTGATTTTGAATTGCATTTCTTATTGATATTATTTGTTGCATTCAATATTAAAGAGTTGCTCCCATCATTTTTGGTTGACAACCCTCTTCTTTGGATTCCAAACACACTTGTTGATACATTGATCATGAAGTATAACACATGTGGCTAAACAACCTAGTATATTAATTGATTCAAACAATAAAAATCCAAATCTAATTAAATCCATCGGCCAAAGGTGCCATTCATGATGGTTTGCATTTCATACAAATGTTAACTGGTTTAATTCCTAAATAATGAGAATTTCTAATCACCTCATGTTAATTAGGCTCCTCTTGTTGTTACCAGGACTATTTTTCATGCAATAACCTTGAAATTAACTTTTGTTTCTTTTTAATAACTATATTCATTTTGAAAAAAAATGCACGTGGCCCATCAATTACATGAATTCATTCAATTTAACAAACAATTCAGTCCTTGATTTTGAATTGCATTTCTTATTGATATTAATTGTTCATTTCAAAATTAAAGAGTTGCTCCCATCATTTTTGGTTAACAAGCCTCTTCTTTTGATTCAAAAAACACATTTTTTGATACATTGATCCTGAAATATAACTCATGTGGCTAAACAACCTAGTATATTAATTGATTCAAACAAGTATAAACACCAATAAAAATCCAAATCTATTTAAATCCACAGGCAAAAGGTGCCATTCATCAGGGGTTTGCATTTCGTACAAATGTTAACTGGTTTAATTCCTAAATAATGAGAATTTATAATCACCTCATGTTAATTAGGCTCCTCTTGTTGTTACCAGGACTATTTTTCATGCAATAACCTTGAAATTAGCATTTGTTTCTTTCTTAATAACTATATTCATTTTGAAAAAAATGCCTGTGGACCATCAATTACATGAATTCATTCAATTTAACAAACAATTCAGTCCTTGATTTTGAATTGTATTTCTTATTGATATTATTTGTTGAATTCAAAATCAGAGAGTTTCTGCCATCATTTCTATTTAGCAAGTTTCCTCTTTTGATTTCAAACACACCGTTTGACACATTGATCATGAAATATAACACATGTGGCTAAACAACCTAGTATATTAATTGATTCAAACAATAAAAATCCAAATCTAATTAAATCCATCGGCCAAAGGTGCCATTCATCATGGTTTTCATTTCGTACAAATGTTAACTGGTTTAATTCCAAAATAATGAGAATTTCTAATCACCTCATGTTAATTAGGCTCCTCTTCTTGTTACCAGGACTATTTTTCATGCAATAACCTTGAAATTAACTTTTGTTTCTTTCTTAATAACTATATTCATTTTGAAAAAAATGCCTGTGGACCATCAATTACATGAATTCATTCAATTTAACAAACAATTCAGTCCTTGATTTTGAATTGCATTTCTTATTGATATTATTTGTTGAATTCAAAATCAGAGAGTTTCTCCCATCATTTCTATTTAGCAAGTTTCCTCTTTTGATTTCGAACACACTGTTTGACACATTGATCATGAAATATAACACATGTGGCTAAACAACCTAGTATATTAATTGATTCAAACAAGTATAAACACCAATAAAAATCCAAATCTATTTAAATTCGTCGGCCAAAGGTGCTACTCATCATGGTTTGCATTTCTTACAAATGTTAACTGGTTTAATTCCTAAATAATGAGAATTTCTAATCACCTCATGTTAATTAGGCTCTTCTTGTTGTTACCAGGACTATTTTTCAAGCAATAACCTTGAAATTAACTTTTGTTTCTTTTTTAATAACTATATTCATTTTGAGAAAAATGCCCGTGGACCATCAATGACATGAGTTCATTTCAATTTAACAAACAATTCAGTCCTTGATTTTGAATTGCATTTCTTATTGATATTATTTGTTGCATTCAATATTAAAGAGTTGCTCCCATCATTTTTTGGTTGACAACCCTCTTCTTTGGATTCCAAACACACTTGTTGATACATTGATCATGAAGTATAACACATGTGGCTAAACAACCTAGTATATTAATTGATTCAAACAATAAAAATCCAAATCTAATTAAATCCATCGGCCAAAGGTGCCATTCATGATGGTTTGCATTTCATACAAAATGTTTAACTGGTTTAATTCCTAAATAATGAGAATTTCTAATCACCTCATGTTAATTAGGCTCCTCTTGTTGTTACCAGGACTATTTTTCATGCAATAACCTTGAAATTAACTTTTGTTTCTTTCTTAATAACTATATTCATTTTGAAAAAAAATGCACGTGGCCCATCAATTACATGAATTCATTCAATTTAACAAACAATTCAGTCCTTGATTTTGAATTGCATTTCTTATTGATATTAATTGTTCATTTCAAAATTAAAGAGTTGCTCCCATCATTTTTTGGTTAACAAGCCTCTTCTTTTGATTCCAAACACATTTTTTTTGATACATTGATCCTGAAATATAACTCATGTGGCTAAAACAACCTAGTATATTAATTGATTCAAACAAGTATATAAAACACCAATAAAAATCCAAATCTATTTAAATCCACAGGCAAAAGGTGCCATTCATCAGGGTTTTGCATTTCGTACAAATGTTAACTGGTTTAATTCCTAAATAATGAGAATTTATAATCACCTCATGTTAATTAGGCTCCTCTCTTGTTGTTACCAGGACTATTTTTCATGCAATAACCTTGAAATTAGCATTTGTTTCTTTCTTAATAACTATATTCATTTTGAAAAAAAATGCCTGTGGACCATCAATTACATGAATTCATTCAATTTAACAAACAATTCAGTCCTTGATTTTGAATTGTATTTCTTATTGATATTATTTGTTGAATTCAAAATCAGAGAGTTTCTGCCATCATTTCTATTTAGCAAGTTTCCTCTTTTGATTTCAAACACACCGTTTGACACATTGATCATGAAATATAACACATGTGGCTAAACAACCTAGTATATTAATTGATTCAAACAATAAAAATCCAAATCTAATTAAATCCATCGGCCAAAGGTGCCATTCATCATGGTTTTCATTTTATACAAATGTTAACTGGTTTAATTCCAAAATAATGAGAATTTCTAATCACCTCATGTTAATTAGGCTCCTCTTCTTGTTACCAGGACTATTTTTCATGCAATAACCTTGAAATTAACTTTTGTTTCTTTCTTAATAACTATATTCATTTTGAAAAAAATGCATGTGGACCATCAATTACATGAATTCATTCAATTTAACAAACATTTCAGTCCTTGATTTTGAATTGCATTTCTTATTGATATTATTTGTTGAATTCAAAATCAGAGAGTTTCTCCCATCATTTCTATTTAGCAAGTTTCCTCTTTTCATTTCGAACACACTGTTTGACACATTGATCATGAAATATAACACATGTGGCTAAACAACCTAGTATATTAATTGATTCAAACAAGTATAAACACCAATAAAAATCCAAATCTATTTAAATTCGTCGGCCAAAGGTGCTACACATCATGGTTTGCATTTCTTACAAATGTTAACTGGTTTAATTCCTAAATAATGAGAATTTCTAATCACCTCATGTTAATTAGGCACTTCTTGTTGTTACCAGGACTATTTTTCAAGCAATAACCTTGAAATTAACTTTTGTTTCTTTTTTAATAACTATATTCATTTTGAGAAAAATGCCCGTGGACCATCAATGACATGAGTTCATTCAATTTAACAAACAATTCAGTCCTTGATTTTGAATTGCATTTCTTATTGATATTATTTGTTGCATTCAATATTAAAGAGTTGCTCCCATCATTTTTGGTTGACAACCCTCTTCTTTGGATTCCAAACACACTTGTTGATACATTGATCATGAAGTATAACACATGTGGCTAAACAACCTAGTATATTAATTGATTCAAACAATAAAAATCCAAATCTAATTAAATCCATCGGCCAAAGGTGCCATTCATGATGGTTTGCATTTCATACAAATGTTAACTGGTTTAATTCCTAAATAATGAGAATTTCTAATCACCTCATGTTAATTAGGCTCCTCTTGTTGTTACCAAGGACTATTTTTTCATGCAATAACCTTGAAATTAACTTTTGTTTCTTTCTTAATAACTATATTCATTTTGAAAAAAAATGCACGTGGCCCATCAATTAAATGAATTCATTCAATTTAACAAACAATTCAGTCCTTGATTTTGAATTGCATTTCTTATTGATATTAATTGTTCATTTCAAAATTAAAGAGTTGCTCCCATCATTTTTGGTTAACAAGCCTCTTCTTTTGATTCCAAACACATTTTTTGATACATTGATCCTGAAATATCACTCATGTGGCTAAACAAACCTAGTATATTAATTGATTCAAACAAGTATAAACACCAATAAAAATCCAAATCTATTTTAAATCCACAGGCAAAAGGTGCCATTCATCAGGGGGTTTGCATTTCGTACAAATGTTAACTGGTTTAATTCCTAAATAATGAGAATTTATAATCACCT
>JBAPLH010002175.1:0-14571 GCA_037897445.1 Ceriops zippeliana
TTTGCGTTTCGTACAAATGTTAACTGGTTTCATTCCTAAATAATGTGAATTTCTAATCACCTCGTGTTAATTAGGCTCCTCTTGTTGTCACCAAGACTATTTTTCATGCAATAACCTTGAAATTAACTTTTGATTCTTTCTTAATAACTATATTCATTATGAAAAAAATGCCCATGGAGCATCTATAAGATGAATTCATTCAATTTAACAAACAATGGAGTCGTTGATTTTGAATTTCATTTCTTATAGATATTAATTGTTGAATTCAAAAATAGAGAGTTCCTCGCATCATTTTTGGTTAGCAAGTTTCCCCTTTTGATTCCAAACACACTTTTTGATACATTTAGAATGAAATATAACACATGTGGCTAAACAACCTAGTATATTAATAGAATCAAACATGTATAAACATCAATAAAACTCCAAATCTATTTAAATCCAGCATCTAAAGGTGCCATTCTTCATCGTTTGCGTTTCGTACAAATGTTAACTGGTTTCATTCCTAAATAATGAGAATTTGTAATCACCTCGTGTTAATTAGGCTCCTCTTGTTGTTAGTAGGACTATTTTTCATGCAATAACCTTGAAATTAACTTTTGATTCTTTCTTAATAACTATATTCATTATGAAAAAAATGCCCATGGACCATCTATAAGATGAATTCATTCAATTTAACAAACAATGGAGTCGTTGATTTTGAATTGCTTTTTCTTATAGATATTAACTGTTGAATTCAAAAATAGAGAGTTCCTCGCATCATTTTTGGTTAGCAAGTTTCCCCTTTTGATTCCAAACACACTTTTTGATACATTTAGAATGAAATATAACACATGTGGCTAAACAACCTAGTATATTAATAGAATCAAAAACATGTATAAACATCAATAAAACTCCAAATCTATTTAAATCCAGCATCTAAAGGTGCCATTCTTCATCGTTTGCGTTTCGTACAAATGTTAACTGGTTTCATTCCTAAATAATGAGAATTTCTAATCACCTCGTGTTAATTAGGCTCCTCTTGTTGTTACCAGGACTATTTTTCATGCAATAACCTTGAAATTAACTTTTGTTTCTTTCTTAATAACCATATTCATTATGAAAAAATATGCATGTGGACCATCTATAAGATGAATTCATTCAATTTAACAAACAATGGAGTCCTTGATTTTGAATTGCATTTCTTATAGATATTAACTGTTGAATTCAAAAATAGAGAGTTCCTCGCATCATTTTTGGTTAGCAAGTTTTCCCCTTTTGATTCCAAACACACTTTTTGATACATTTAGAATGAAATATAACACATGTGGCTAAACAACCTAGTATATTAATAGAATCAAACATGTATAAACATCAATAAAACTCCAAATCTATTTAAATCCAGCATCTAAAGGTGCCATTCTTCATCGTTTGCGTTTCGTACAAATGTTAACTGGTTTCATTCCTAAATAATGAGAATTTCTAAACACCTCGTGTTAATTAGGCTCCTCTTGTTGTTACCAAGACTATTTTTCATGCAATAACCTTGAAATTAACTTTTGTTTCTTTCTTAATAACTATATTCATTATGAAAAAATATGCCCGTGGACCATCTATAAGATGAATTCATTCAATTTAACAAACAATGGAGTCGTTGATTTTGAATTGCATTTCTTATAGATATTAATTGTTGAATTCAAAAATAGAGAGTTCCTCGCATCATTTTTGGTTAGCAAGTTTCCCCTTTTGATTCCAAACACACACTTTTTGATACATTTAGAATGAAATATAACACATGTGGCTAAACAACCTAGTATATTAATAGAATCAAACATGTATAAACATCAATAAAACTCCAAATCTATTTAAATCCAGCATCTAAAGGTGCCATTCTTCATCGTTTGCGTTTCGTACAAATGTTAACTGGTTTCATTCCTAAATAATGAGAATTTCTAATCACCTCGTGTTAATTAGGCTCCTCTTGTTGTTACCAGGACTATTTTTCATGCAATAACCTTGAAATTAACTTTTGTTTTCTTTCTTAATAACCATATTCATTATGAAAAATATGCATGTGGACCATCTATAAGATGAATTCATTCAATTTAACAAACAATGGAGTCTTGATTTTGAATTGCATTTCTTATAGATATTAATTGTTGAATTCAAAAATATAGAGAGTTCCTCGCATCATTTTTGGTTAGCAAGTTTCCCCTTTTGATTCCAAAAACACACTTTTTGATACATTTAGAATGAAATATAACACATGTGGCTAAACAACCTAGTATATTAATAGAATCAAACATGTATAAACATCAATAAAACTCAAAATCTATTTAAATCCAGCATCTAAAGGTGCCATTCTTCATCGTTTGCGTTTCGTACAAATGTTAACTGGTTTCATTCCTAAATAATGAGAATTTCTAATCACCTCGTGTTAATTAGGCTCCTCTTGTTGTTACCAGGACTATTTTTCATGCAATAACCTTGAAATTAACTTTTGATTCTTTCTTAATAACTATATTCATTATGAAAAAAATGCCCATGGACCATCTATAAGATGAATTCATTCAATTTAACAAACAATGGAGTCGTTGATTTTGAATTGCATTTTCTTATAGATATTAACTGTTGAATTCAAAAATAGAGAGTTCCTCGCATCATTTTTGGTTAGCAAGTTTCCCCTTTTGATTCCAAACACACTTTTTGATACATTTAGAATGAAATATAACACATGTGGCTAAACAACCTAGTATATTAATAGAATAAAAAATGTATAAACATCAATAAAACTCCAAATCTATTTAAATCCAGCATCTAAAGGTGTCATTCCTCATCGTTTGCGTTTCGTACAAATGTTAACTGGTTTCATTCCTAAATAATGTGAATTTCTAATCACCTCGTGTTAATTAGGCTCCTCTTGTTGTCACCAAGACTATTTTTCATGCAATAACCTTGAAATTAACTTTTGATTCTTTCTTAATAACTATATTCATTATGAAAAAAATGCCCATGGAGCATCTATAAGATGAATTCATTCAATTTAACAAACAATGGAGTCGTTTGATTTTGAATTGCATTTCTTATAGATATTAATTGTTGAATTCAAAAATATAGAGAGTTCCTCGCATCATTTTTTTGGTTAGCAAGTTTCCCCTTTTGATTCCAAACACACTTTTTGATACATTTAGAATGAAATATAACACATGTGGCTAAACAAACCTAGTATATTAATAGAATCAAACATGTATAAACATCAATAAAACTCCAAATCTATTTAAATCCAGCATCTAAAGGTGCCATTCTTCATCGTTTGCGTTTCGTACAAATGTTAACTGGTTTCATTCCTAAATAATGAGAATTTCTAATCACCTCGTGTTAATTAGGCTCCTCTTGTTGTTACCAGGACTATTTTTCATGCAATAACCTTGAAATTAACTTTTGATTCTTTCTTAATAACTATATTCATTATGAAAAAAATGCCCAGGACCATCTATAAGATGAATTCATTCAATTTAACAAACAATGGAGTCGTTGATTTTGAATTGCATTTCTTATAGATATTAACTGTTGAATTCAAAAATAGAGAGTTCCTCGCATCATTTTTGGTTAGCAAGTTTCCCCTTTTGATTCCAAAACACACTTTTTGATACATTTAGAATGAAATATAACACATGTGGCTAAACAACCTAGTATATTAATAGAATCAAACATGTATAAACATCAATAAAACTCCAAATCTATTTAAATCCAGCATCTAAAGGTGCCATTCTTCATCGTTTGCGTTTCGTACAAATGTTAACTGGTTTCATTCCTAAATAATGAGAATTTCTAATCACCTCGTGTTAATTAGGCTCCTCTTGTTGTTACCAGGACTATTTTTTTCATGCAATAACCTTGAAATTAACTTTTGTTTCTTTCTTAAATAACTATATTCATTATGAAAAAAATATGCATGTGGACCATCTATAAGATGAATTCATTCAATTTAAACAAACAATGGAGTCCTTGATTTTGAATTGCATTTCTTATAGATATTAACTGTTGAATTCAAAAATAGAGAGTTCCTCGCATCATTTTTGGTTAGCAAGTTTCCCCTTTTGATTCCAAACACACTTTTTGATACATTTAGAATGAAATATAACACATGTGGCTAAACAACCTAGTATATTAATAGAATCAAACATGTATAAACATCAATAAAACGCCAAATCTATTTAAATCCAGCATCTAAAGGTGCCATTCTTCATCGTTTGCGTTTCGTACAAATGTTAACTGGTTTCATTCCTAAATAATGAGAATTTCTAATCACCTCGTGTTAATTAGGCTCCTCTTGTTGTTACCAGGACTATTTTTCATGCAATAACCTTGAAATTAACTTTTGTTTCTTTCTTAATAACCATATTCATTATGAAAAAAATATGCATGTGGACCATCTATAAGATGAATTCATTCAATTTAACAAACAATGGAGTCGTTGATTTTGAATTGCATTTCTTATAGATATTAATTGTTGAATTCAAAAATAGAGAGTTCCTCGCATCATTTTTGGTTAGCAAGTTTCCCCTTTTGATTCTAAACACACTTTTTGATACATTTAGAATGAAATATAACACATGTGGCTAAACAACCTAGTATATTAATAGAATCAAACATGTATAAACATCAATAAAACTCAAAATCTATTTAAATCCAGCATCTAAAGGTGCCATTCTTCATCGTTTGCGTTTCGTACAAATGTTAACTGGTTTCATTCCTAAATAATGAGAATTTGTAATCACCTCCTGTTAATTAGGCTCCTCTTGTTGTTACCAGGACTATTTTTCATGCAATAACCTTGAAATTAACTTTTGTTTCTTTCTTAATAACTATATTCATTATGAAAAATATGCATGTGGACCATCTATAAGATGAATTCATTCAATTTAACAAACAATGGAGTCGTTGATTTTGAATTGCATTTCTTATAGATATTAACTGTTGAATTCAAAAAAAATAGAGAGTTCCTCGCATCATTTTTGGTTAGCAAGTTTCCCCTTTTGATTCCAAAAACACACTTTTTGATACATTTAGAATGAAATATAACACATGTGGCTAAACAACCTAGTATATTAATAGAATCAAACATGTATAAACATCAATAAAACTCCAAATCTATTTAAATCCAGCATCTAAAGGTGCCATTCTTCATCGTTTGCGTTTCGTACAAATGTTAACTGGTTTCATTCCTAAATAATGAGAATTTCTAATCACCTCGTGTTAATTAGGCTCCTCTCTTGTTGTTACCAGGACTATTTTTCATGCAATAACCTTGAAATTAACTTTTGATTCTTTCTTAATAACTATATTCATTATGAAAAAAATGCCCATGGACCATCTATAAGATGAATTCATTCAATTTAACAAACAATGGAGTCCTTGATTTTGAATTGCATTTCTTATAGATATATTAACTGTTGAATTCAAAAATAGAGAGTTCCTCGCATCATTTTTGGTTAGCAAGTTTCCCCTTTTGATTCCAAACACACTTTTTGATACATTTAGAATGAAATATAACACATGTGGCTAAACAACCTAGTATATTAATAGAATCAAACATGTATAAACATCAATAAAAACTCCAAATCTATTTAAATCCAGCATCTAAAGGTGCCATTCTTCATCGTTTGCGTTTCGTACAAATGTTAACTGGTTTCATTCCTAAATAATGAGAATTTCTAATCACCTCGTGTTAATTAGGCTCCTCTTGTTGTTACCAGGACTATTTTTCATGCAATAACCTTGAAATTAACTTTTGTTTCTTTCTTAATAACTATATTCATTATGAAAAAAATGCCCATGGACCATCTATAAGATGAATTCATTCAATTTAACAAACAATGGAGTCGTTGATTTTGAATTGCATTTCTTATAGATATTAATTGTTGAATTCAAAAATAGAGAGTTCCTCGCATCATTTTTGGTTAGCAAGTTTCCCCTTTTGATTCCAAACACATTTTTGATACATTTAGAATGAAATATAACACATGTGGCTAAACAACCTAGTATATTAATAGAATCAAACATGTATAAACATCAATAAAACTCCAAATCTATTTAAATCCAGCATCTAAAGGTGCCATTCTTCATCGTTTGCGTTTCGTACAAATGTTAACTGGTTTCATTCCTAAATAATGAGAATTTGTAATCACCTCCTGTTAATTAGGCTCCTCTTGTTGTTACCAGGACTATTTTTCATGCAATAACCTTGAAATTAACTTTTGATTCTTTCTTAATAACTATATTCATTATGAAAAAAATGCCCATGGACCATCTATAAGATGAATTCATTCAATTTAACAAACAATGGAGTCGTTGATTTTGAATTGCATTTCTTATAGATATTAACTGTTGAATTCAAAAATAGAGAGTTCCTCGCATCATTTTTGGTTAGCAAGTTTCCCCTTTTGATTCCAAAACACACTTTTTGATACATTTAGAATGAAATATAACACATGTGGCTAAACAACCTAGTATATTAATAGAATCAAACATGTATAAACATCAATAAAACTCCAAATCTATTTAAATCCAGCATCTAAAGGTGCCATTCTTCATCGTTTGCATTTCGTACAAATGTTAACTGGTTTCATTCCTAAATAATGAGAATTTCTAATCACCTCGTGTTAATTAGGCTCCTCTTGTTGTTACCAGGACTATTTTTCATGCAATAACCTTGAAATTAACTTTTGTTTCTTTCTTAATAACCATATTCATTATGAAAAATATGCATGTGGACCATCTATAAGATGAATTCATTCAATTTAACAAACAATGGAGTCCTTGATTTTGAATTGCATTTCTTATAGATATTAACTGTTGAATTCAAAAATAGAGAGTTCCTCGCATCATTTTTGGTTAGCAAGTTTCCCCTTTTGATTCCAAACACACTTTTTGATACATTTAGAATGAAATATAACACATGTGGCTAAACAACCTAGTATATTAATAGAATCAAACATGTATAAACATCAATAAAACTCCAAATCTATTTAAATCCAGCATCTAAAGGTGCCATTCTTCATCGTTTGCGTTTCGTACAAATGTTAACTGGTTTCATTCCTAAATAATGAGAATTTCTAATCACCTCGTGTTAATTAGGCTCCTCTTGTTGTTACCAGGACTATTTTTCATGCAATAACCTTGAAATTAACTTTTGATTTCTTTCTTAATAACTATATTCATTATGAAAAAAATGCCCATGGACCATCTATAAGATGAATTCATTCAATTTAACAAACAATGGAGTCGTTGATTTTGAATTGCATTTCTTATAGATATTAATTGTTGAATTCAAAAATAGAGAGTTCCTCGCATCATTTTTGGTTAGCAAGTTTCCCCTTTTGATTCCAAACACACTTTTTGATACATTTAGAATGAAATATAACACATGTGGCTAAACAACCTAGTATATTAATAGAATCAAACATGTATAAACATCAATAAAACTCCAAATCTATTTAAATCCAGCATCTAAAGGTGCCATTCTTCATCGTTTGCGTTTCGTACAAATGTTAACTGGTTTCATTCCTAAATAATGAGAATTTCTAATCACCTCGTGTTAATTAGGCTCCTCTTGTTGTTACCAGGACTATTTTTCATGCAATAACCTTGAAATTAACTTTTGTTTTCTTTCTTAATAACCTATATTCATTATGAAAAAAAATGCCCATGTGGACCATCTATAAGATGAATTCATTCAATTTAACAAACAATGGAGTCGTTGATTTTGAATTGCATTTCTTATAGATATTAATTGTTGAATTCAAAAATAGAGAGTTCCTCGCATCATTTTTGGTTAGCAAGTTTCCCCTTTTGATTCCAAACACACTTTTTGATACATTTAGAATGAAATATAACACATGTGGCTAAACAACCTAGTATATTAATAGAATCAAACATGTATAAACATCAATAAAACTCAAAATCTATTTAAATCCAGCATCTAAAGGTGCCATTCTTCATCGTTTGCGTTTCGTACAAATGTTAACTGGTTTCATTCCTAAATAATGAGAATTTCTAATCACCTCGTGTTAATTAGGCTCCTCTTGTTGTTACCAGGACTATTTTTCATGCAATAACCTTGAAATTAACTTTTGATTCTTTCTTAATAACTATATTCATTATGAAAAAAATGCCCATGGACCATCTATAAGATGAATTCATTCAATTTAACAAACAATGGAGTCGTTGATTTTGAATTGCTTTTCTTATAGATATTAACTGTTGAATTCAAAAATAGAGAGAGTTCCTCGCATCATTTTTTGGTTAGCAAGTTTCCCCTTTTGATTCCAAACACACTTTTTGATACATTTAGAATGAAATATAACACATGTGGCTAAACAACCTAGTATATTAATAGAATCAAACATGTATAAACATCAATAAAACTCCAAATCTATTTAAATCCAGCATCTAAAGGTGCCATTCTTCATCGTTTGCATTTCGTACAAATGTTAACTGGTTTCATTCCTAAATAATGAGAATTTCTAAATCACCTCGTGTTAATTAGGCTCCTCTTGTTGTTACCAGGACTATTTTTCATGCAATAACCTTGAAATTAACTTTTGTTTCTTTCTTAATAACCATATTCATTATGAAAAATATGCATGTGGACCATCTATAAGATGAATTCATTCAATTTAACAAACAATGGAGTCCTTGATTTTGAATTGCATTTCTTATAGATATTAACTGTTGAATTCAAAAATAGAGAGTTCCTCGCATCATTTTTGGTTAGCAAGTTTCCCCTTTTGATTCCAAACACACTTTTTGATACATTTAGAATGAAATATAACACATGTGGCTAAACAACCTAGTATATTAATAGAATCAAACATGTATAAACATCAATAAAACTCAAAATCTATTTAAATCCAGCATCTAAAGGTGCCATTCTTCATGGTTTGCGTTTCGTACAAATGTTAACTGGTTTCATTCCTAAATAATGAGAATTTCTAAATCACCTCGTGTTAATTAGGCTCCTCTTGTTGTTACCAGGACTATTTTTCATGCAATAACCTTGAAATTAACTTTTGTTTCTTTCTTAATAACTATATTCATTATGAAAAAAATGCCCATGGACCATCTATAAGATGAATTCATTCAATTTAACAAACAATGGAGTCCTTGATTTTGAATTGCATTTCTTATAGATATTAATTGTTGAATTCAAAAATAGAGAGTTCCTCGCATCATTTTTGGTTAGCAAGTTTCCCCTTTTGATTCCAAACACACTTTTTGATACATTTAGAATGAAATATAACACATGTGGCTAAACAACCTAGTATATTAATAGAATCAAACATGTATAAACATCAATAAAACGCCAAATCTATTTAAATCCAGCATCTAAAGGTGCCATTCTTCATCGTTTGCGTTTCGTACAAATGTTAACTGGTTTCATTCCTAAATAATGAGAATTTCTAAACACCTCGTATTAATTAGGCTCTTCTTGTTGTTACCACGACTATTTTTCGTGCAATAACCTTGAAATTAACTTTTGTTTCTATCTTAATAACTATATTCATATTGAAAAATATGCACGTGGACCATCAATTACATGAATTCATTCAATTTAACAAACAATGGAGTCCTTGATTTTGAATTGCATTTCTTATAGATATTAATTGTTGAATTCAAAAATAGAGAGTTCCTCGCATCATTTTTGGTTAGCAAGTTTCCCCTTTTGATTCTAAACACACTTTTTGATACATTTAGAATGAAATATAACACATGTGGCTAAACAACCTAGTATATTAATAGAATCAAACATGTATAAACATCAATAAAACTCAAAATCTATTTAAATCCAGCATCTAAAGGTGCCATTCTTCATCGTTTGCGTTTCGTACAAATGTTAACTGGTTTCATTCCTAAATAATGAGAATTTGTAATCACCTCCGTGTTAATTAGGCTCCTCTTGTTGTTACCAGGACTATTTTTCATGCAATAACCTTGAAATTAACTTTTGATTCTTTCTTAATAACTATATTCATTATGAAAAAAATGCCCATGGACCATCTATAAGATGAATTCATTCAATTTAACAAACAATGGAGTCGTTGATTTTGAATTGCATTTCTTATAGATATTAACTGTTGAATTCAAAAATAGAGAGTTCCTCGCATCATTTTTGGTTAGCAAGTTTCCCCTTTTGATTCCAAACACACTTTTTGATACATTTAGAATGAAATATAACACATGTGGCTAAACAACCTAGTATATTAATAGAATCAAACATGTATAAACATCAATAAAACTCCAAATCTATTTAAATCCAGCATCTAAAGGTGCCATTCTTCATCGTTTGCATTTCGTACAAATGTTAACTGGTTTCATTCCTAAAAATAATGAGAATTTCTAATCACCTCGTGTTAATTAGGCTCCTCTTGTTGTTACCAGGACTATTTTTCATGCAATAACCTTGAAATTAACTTTTGTTTCTTTCTTAATAACCATATTCATTATGAAAAATATGCATGTGGACCATCTATAAGATGAATTCATTCAATTTAACAAACAATGGAGTCCTTGATTTTGAATTGCATTTCTTATAGATATTAACTGTTGAATTCAAAAATAGAGAGTTCCTCGCATCATTTTTGGTTAGCAAGTTTCCCCTTTTGATTCCAAACACACTTTTTGATACATTTAGAATGAAATATAACACATGTGGCTAAACAACCTAGTATATTAATAGAATCAAACATGTATAAACATCAATAAAACTCCAAATCTATTTAAATCCAGCATCTAAAGGTGCCATTCCTCATCGTTTGCGTTTCGTACAAATGTTAACTGGTTTCATTCCTAAATAATGAGAATTTCTAATCACCTCGTGTTAATTAGGCTCCTCTTGTTGTTACCAGGACTATTTTTCATGCAATAACCTTGAAATTAACTTTTGATTCTTTCTTCTTAATAACTATATTCATATATGAAAAAAATGCCCATGGACCATCTATAAGATGAATTCATTCAATTTAACAAACAATGGAGTCCTTGATTTTGAATTGCATTTCTTATAGATATTAATTGTTGAATTCAAAAATAGAGAGTTCCTCGCATCATTTTTGGTTAGCAAGTTTCCCCTTTTGATTCCAAACACACTTTTTGATACATTTAGAATGAAATATAACACATGTGGCTAAACAACCTAGTATATTAATAGAATCAAACATGTATAAACATCAATAAAACTCCAAATCTATTAAATCCAGCAGCTAAAGGTGCCATTCTTCATCGTTTGCGTTTCGTACAAATGTTAACTGGTTTCATTCCTAAATAATGAGAATTTCTAATCACCTCGTGTTAATTAGGCTCCTCTTGTTGTTACCAGGACTATTTTTCATGCAATAACCTTGAAATTAACTTTTGTTTCTTTCTTAATAACCATATTCATTATGAAAAATATGCATGTGGACCATCTATAAGATGAATTCATTCAATTTAACAAACAATGGAGTCGTTGATTTTGAATTGCATTTCTTATAGATATTAATTGTTGAATTCAAAAATAGAGAGTTCCTCGCATCATTTTTGGTTAGCAAGTTTCCCCTTTTGATTCTAAACACACTTTTTGATACATTTAGAATGAAATATAACACATGTGGCTAAACAACCTAGTATATTAATAGAATCAAACATGTATAAACATCAATAAAACTCAAAATCTATTTAAATCCAGCATCTAAAGGTGCCATTCTTCATCGTTTGCGTTTCGTACAAATGTTAACTGGTTTCATTCCTAAATAATGAGAATTTCTAATCACCTCGTGTTAATTAGGCTCCTCTTGTTGTTACCAGGACTATTTTTCATGCAATAACCTTGAAATTAACTTTTGATTCTTTCTTAATAACTATATTCATTATGAAAAAAATGCCCATGGACCATCTATAAGATGAATTCATTCAATTTAACAAACAATGGAGTCCTTGATTTTGAATTGCATTTCTTATATAGATATTAACTGTTGAATTCAAAAATAGAGAGTTCCTCGCATCATTTTTTGGTTAGCAAGTTTCCCCTTTTGATTCCAAACACACTTTTTGATACATTTAGAATGAAATATAACACATGTGGCTAAACAACCTAGTATATTAATAGAATCAAACATGTATAAACATCAATAAAACTCCAAATCTATTTAAATCCAGCATCTAAAGGTGCCATTCTTCATCGTTTGCATTTCGTACAAATGTTAACTGGTTTCATTCCTAAATAATGAGAATTTCTAATCACCTCGTGTTAATTAGGCTCCTCTTGTTGTTACCAGGACTATTTTTCATGCAATAACCTTGAAATTAACTTTTGTTTCTTTCTTAATAACTATATTCATTATGAAAAAAATATGCACGTGGACCATCTATAAGATGAATTCATTCAATTTAACAAACAATGGAGTCCTTGATTTTGAATTGCATTTCTTATAGATATTAATTGTTGAATTCAAAAATAGAGAGTTCCTCGCATCATTTTTGGTTAGCAAGTTTCCCCTTTTGATTCAAAAAACACACTTTTTGATACATTTAGAATGAAAATATAACACATGTGGCTAAACAACCTAGTATATATTAATAGAATCAAACATGTATAAACATCAATAAAACTCAAAATCTATTTAAATCCAGCATCTAAAGGTGCCATTCTTCATCGTTTGCGTTTCGTACAAATGTGAACTGGTTTCATTCCTAAATAATGAGAATTTGTAATCACCTCCTGTTAATTAGGCTCCTCTTGTTGTTACTAGGACTATTTTTCATGCAATAACCTTGAAATTAACTTTTGATTCTTTCTTAATAACTATATTCATTATGAAAAAAATGCCCATGGACCATCTATAAGATGAATTCATTCAATTTAACAAACAATGGAGTCGTTGATTTTGAATTGCATTTCTTATAGATATTAACTGTTGAATTCAAAAATAGAGAGTTCCTCGCATCATTTTTGGTTAGCAAGTTTCCCCTTTTGATTCCAAACACACTTTTTGATACATTTAGAATGAAATATAACACATGTGGCTAAACAACCTAGTATATTAATAGAATCAAACATGTATAAACATCAATAAAACTCCAAATCTATTTAAATCCAGCATCTAAAGGTGCCATTCTTCATCGTTTGCATTTCGTACAAATGTTAACTGGTTTCATTCCTAAATAATGAGAATTTCTAATCACCTCGTGTTAATTAGGCTCCTCTTGTTGTTACCAGGACTATTTTTCATGCAATAACCTTGAAATTAACTTTTGTTTCTTTCTTAATAACCATATTCATTATGAAAAATATGCATGTGGACCATCTATAAGATGAATTCATTCAATTTAACAAACAATGGAGTCCTTGATTTTGAATTGCATTTCTTATAGATATTAACTGTTGAATTCAAAAATAGAGAGTTCCTCGCATCATTTTTGGTTAGCAAGTTTCCCCTTTTGATTCCAAACACACTTTTTGATACATTTAGAATGAAATATAACACATGTGGCTAAACAACCTAGTATATTAATAGAATCAAACATGTATAAACATCAATAAAACGCCAAATCTATTTAAATCCAGCATCTAAAGGTGCCATTCTTCATCGTTTGCATTTCGTACAAATGTTAACTGGTTTCATTCCTAAATAATGAGAATTTCTAATCACCTCGTGTTAATTAGGCTCCTCTTGTTGTTACCAGGACTATTTTTCATGCAATAACCTTGAAATTAACTTTTGTTTCTTTCTTAATAACCATATTCATTATGAAAAATATGCATGTGGACCATCTATAAGATGAATTCATTCAATTTAACAAACAATGGAGTCGTTGATTTTGAATTGCATTTCTTATAGATATTAATTGTTGAATTCAAAAATAGAGAGTTCCTCGCATCATTTTTGGTTAGCAAGTTTCCCATTTTGATTCTAAACACACTTTTTGATACATTTAGAATGAAATATAACACATGTGGCTAAACAACCTAGTATATTAATAGAATCAAACATGTATAAACATCAATAAAACTCAAAATCTATTTAAATCCAGCATCTAAAGGTGCCATTCTTCATCGTTTGCGTTTCGTACAAATGTTAACTGGTTTCATTCCTAAATAATGAGAATTTGTAATCACCTCCTGTTAATTAGGCTCCTCTTGTTGTTACCTAGACTATTTTTCATGCAATAACCTTGAAATTAACTTTTGTTTCTTTCTTAATAACCATATTCATTTTGAAAAATATGCATGTGGACCATCTATAAGATGAATTCATTCAATTTAGCAAACAATGGAGTCGTTCATTTTGAATTGCATTTCTTATAGATATTAACTGTTGAATTCCAAAAATGTATAAAACATCAATAAAATCAAATATTTAAAAATCCAGCATCTAAAGGTGCCATTCTTCATCGTTTGCATTTCGTACAAATGTTAACTGGTTTCATTCCTAAATAATGAGAATTTCTAATCACCTCGTGTTAATTAGCTCCTCTTGTTGTTACCAGGACTATTTTTCATGCAATAACCTTGAAATTAACTTTTGTTTCTTTCTTAATAACCATATTCATTAT
>JBAPLH010002178.1:0-24236 GCA_037897445.1 Ceriops zippeliana
TGGTGTAGATGGTTCATTGACATTGTTTTTACAATGAATATTGTTGTTATAAAGGACACAAAAGATAAGTTTATGGTCATTGCATGAAAAAAGTCCTTATAACGAAAAGAGGAGCTCGATTAGCATGAGGTGATTACAAAGTCTCATTATTTTGGAGTTAAACCACTTAATATTAGTACGAAAAGCAAAACCAAGATGAATGACTCCTTTATTTGTTGCATCTAAATAAATTTAGAGTTTTAATCGTGTTTAGGCTTACTTGTTTTGATTAATGTACATGGCAGGATAGCCACAATTGTTAATTTCATGATCAAGGTATAAAAAAGGATGTTTTGATCCAAAAGGGAAGCATTGCTTTTTGCAAACAATAGCAGGGACACTTTATTTTGGAATTCAACCAATTAATATCATTAAGAAATGCTAATCAAGATCAAGGACACCATTGTTTGTTGGAATTGAATGAATTCATGGTCTAGATGGTTCATTGACATTGTTTTTACAATGAATATTGATGTTAAAAAGGACACAAAAGATAATTTCATGGTCTTTGCATGAAAAAAGTCCTTACAACAAAAAAAGGAGCTTGATTAGCATGAGGTGATTACAAAGTCTCATTATTTTGGAGTTAAACCACTTAATATTAGTACGAAATGCAAACCAAGATGAATGACTCCTTTATTTGTTGCATGTAAAAAAATTTAGAGTTTTAATCATGTTTAGGCTTACTTGATTTGATTAATGTACATGGCATGATAGCCACAATTGTTAATTTCATGATCAAGGTATAAAAAAGGACGTTTTGATCCAAAAGGGAAGCATTGCTTTTTGGAAACAATAGCAGGGACACTTTATTTTGGAATTCAACCAATTAATATCATTAAGAAAAGCTAATCAAGATCAAGGACACCATTGTTTGTTGGAATTGAATGAATTCATGGTGTAGATGGTTCATTGACATTGTTTTTACAATGAATATTGATGTTAAAAAGGACACAAAAGATAATTTCATGGTCATTGCATGAAAAAAGTCCTTATAACAAAAAGAGGAGCTTGATTAGCATGAGGTGATTACAAAGTCTCATTATTTTGGAGTTAAACCACTTAACATTAGTACGAAATGCAAACCAAGATGAATGACTCGTTCATTTGTTGCATGTAAATTCATTTAGAGTTGTAATCGTGTTTAGGATTACTTGTCTTGATTAATATGCAAGGTAGGATAGTCACAGTTGTTAATTTCGTGATCAATGTATAAAAAAGGGTGTTTAGAAACAAAAGGGAAGCATTGCTTAGTTGAAACAATAGCAGGGACACTTTATTTTGGAATTCAACCAATTAATATCATTAAGAAATGCTAATCAAGATCAAGGACACCATTGTTTGTTGGAATTGAATGAATTCATGGTCTAGATGGTTCATTGACATTGTTTTTACAGTGAATATTCATGTTAAAAAGGACACAAAAGATAATTTCATGGTCATTGCATGAGAAAAGTCTTTACAACAAAAAGAGGAGCTTGATTAGCATGAGGTGATTACAAAGTCTCATTATTTTCGAGTTAAACGACTTAATATTAGTACAAAATGCAAACCAAGATGAATGACTCCTTTAATTCTTGCATGTAAAGAAATTTAGAATTTTAATCATGTTAAGGCTTACTTGTTTTGATTAATGTACATGGCAGGATAGCCACCATTGTTAATTTCATGATCAAAGTAGAAAAAAGGACGTTTTGATCCAAAAGGGAAGCATTGCTGTTTGGAAACAATAGCAAGGACACTTAATTTTGGAATTCAACCAATTAATATCAAAAAGATGCTAATCAAATTCAAGGACACCATTGTTTGCTGGAATTGAATGGATTCATGGACATTGTTTTTACAATGAATATTGATGTTAAAAAGGACACAAAAGATAATTTCATGGTTCTTGCATGAAAAAAGACATAATAACAAAAGGAGGAGCTTGATTAGCATGAGGTGAATACAAAGTCTCCTTATTTTGAAGTTAAACCACTTAATATTAGTAGAAAATGCAAACCAAGATGAATGACTCCTTCATTTGTTGCATGTAAATAAATTTAGAATTTTAATCATGTTAAGGCTTACTTGTTTTGATTAATGTACATGGCAGGATAGCCACCATTGTTAATTTCATGATCAAAGTAGAAAAAAGGACGTTTTGATCCAAAAGGGAAGCATTGCTGTTTGGAAACAATAGCAAGGACACTTAATTTTGGAATTCAACCAATTAATATCAAAAAGATGCTAATCAAATTCAAGGACACCATTGTTTGCTGGAATTGAATGGATTCATGGACATTGTTTTTACAATGAATGTTGATGTTAAAAAGGACACAAAAGATAATTTCATGGTTCTTGCATGCAAAAAGTCATTATAACAAAAAAAGGAGCTTGATTAGCATGAGGTGATTACAAAGTCTCATTATTTTGGAGTTAAACCACTTAATATTTGTACGAAATGCAAACCAAGATGAATGAGTCCTTCATTTGTTGCATGTAAATTCATTTAGAGTTGTAATCGTGTTTAGGATTACTTGTCTTGATTGATATGCAAGGTAGGATAGCCATAATTGTTAATTTCATGATCAATGTATAAAAAAGGGTGTTTAGAAACAAAAGGGAAGCATTGCTTAGTGGAAACAATAGCAGGGACACTTTATTTTGGAATTCAACCAATTAATATCATTAAGAAATGTTAATCAAGATCAAGGACACCATTGTTTGTTGGAATTGAATGAATTCATGGTGTAGATGGTTCATTGACATTGTTTTTACAATGAATATTGTTGTTATAAAGGACACAAAAGATAAGTTTATGGTCATTGCATGAAAAAAGTCCTTATAACAAAAAGAGGAGCTTGATTAGCATGAGGTGATTACAAAGTCTCATTATTTTGGAGTTAAACCACTTAATATTAGTACGAAATGCAAACCAAGATGAATGACTCCTTTATTTGTTGCATGTAAATAAATTTAGAGTTTTAATCATGTTTAGGCTTACTTGTTTTGATTAATGTACATGGCAGGATAGCCACAATTGTTAATTTCATGATCAAGGTATAAAAAAGGACGTTCTCATCCAAAAGGGAAGCATTGCTTTTTGGAAACAATAGCAGGGACACTTTATTTTCGAATTCAACCAATTAATATCAAAAAGATGCTAATCAAATTCAAGGACACCATTGTTTGCTGGAATTGAATGGATTCATGGACATTATTTTTACAATGAATATTGTTGTTAAAAAGGACACAAAAGATAATTTCATGGCTCTTGCACGAAAAAAGACTTTATAACAAAAAGAGGAGCTTGATTAGCATGAGGTGATTACAAAGTCTCATTATTTTGGAGTTAAACCACTTAATATTAGTACGAAATGCAAACCAAGATGAATCACTCCTTCATTTGTTGCATGTAAATTCATTTAGAGTTGTAATCGTGTTTAGGATTACTTGTCTTGATTGATATGCAAGGTAGGATAGCCATAATTGTTAATTTCATGATCAATGTATAAAAAAGGGTGTTTAGAAACAAAAGGGAAGCATTGCTTAGTGGAAACAATAGCAGGGACACTTTATTTATGAATTCAACCAATTATTATCATTATGAAATGCTAATCAAGATCAAGGACACCATTGTTTGTTGGAATTGAATGAATTCATGGTGTAGATGGTTCATTGACATTGTTTTTACAATGAATATTGTTGTTATAAAGGACACAAAAGATAAGTTTATGGTCATTGCATGAAAAAAGTCCTTATAACAAAAAGAGGAGCTTGATTAGCATGAGGTGATTACAAAGTCTCATTATTTTGGAGTTAAACCACTTAATATTAGTACGAAATGCAAACCAAGATGAATGACTCCTTTATTTGTTGCATGTAAATAAATTTAGAGTTTTAATCATGTTTAGGCTTACTTGTTTTGATTAATGTACATGGCAGGATAGCCACAATTGTTAATTTCATGATCAAGGTATAACAAAGGACGTTTTGATCCAAAAGGGAAGCATTGCTTTTTTGAAACAATAGCAGGGACACTTTATTTTGGAATTCAACCAATTAATATCATTAAGAAATGCTAATCAAGATCAAGGACACCATTGTTTGTTGGAATTGAATGAATTCATGGTCTAGATGGTTCATTGACATTGTTTTTACAGTGAATATTCATGTTAAAAAGGACACAAAAGATAATTTCATGGTCATTGCATGAGAAAAGTCTTTACAACAAAAAGAGGAGCTTGATTAGCATGAGGTGATTACAAAGTCTCATTATTTTCGAGTTAAACGACTTAATATTAGTACAAAATGCAAACCAAGATGAATGACTCCTTTAATTCTTGCATGTAAAGAAATTTAGAATTTTAATCATGTTAAGGCTTACTTGTTTTGATTAATGTACATGGCAGGATAGCCACCATTGTTAATTTCATGATCAAAGTAGAAAAAAGGACGTTTTGATCCAAAAGGGAAGCATTGCTGTTTGGAAACAATAGCAAGGACACTTAATTTTGGAATTCAACCAATTAATATCAAAAAGATGCTAATCAAATTCAAGGACACCATTGTTTGCTGGAATTGAATGGATTCATGGACATTGTTTTTTACAATGAATATTGATGTTAAAAAGGACACAAAAGATAATTTCATGGTTCTTGCATGAAAAAAAGACATAATAACAAAAGGAGGAGCTTGATTAGCATGAGGTGAATACAAAGTCTCCTTATTTTGAAGTTAAACCACTTAATATTAGTAGAAAATGAAAAACCAAGATGAATGACTCCTTCATTTGTTGCATGTAAATAAATTTAGAATTTTAATCATGTTAAGGCTTACTTGTTTTGATTAATGTACATGGCAGGATAGCCACAATTGTTAATTTCATGATCAAGGTATAAAAAAGGACGTTTTGATCCAAAAGGGAAGCATTGCTGTTTGGAAACAATAGCAAGGACACTTTATTTTGGAATTCAACCAATTAATATCATTAAGAAATGCTAATGAAATTCAAGGACACCATTGTTTGCTGGAATTGAATGGATTCATGGACATTGTTTTTACAATGAATATTGATGTTAAACAGGACACAAAAGATAACTTCATGGTCATTGCATGAAAAAAGTCATAATATAACAAAAGGAGGGAGCTTGATTAGCATGAGGTGAATACAAAGTCTCCTTATTTTGGAGTTAAACCACTTAATATTAGTAGAAAATGCAAACCAAGATGAATGACTCCTTCATTTGTTGCATGTAAATAAATTTAGAATTTTAATCATGTTAAGGCTTACTTGTTTTGATTAATGTACATGGCAGGATAGCCACCATTGTTAATTTCATGATCAAAGTAGAAAAAAGGACGTTTTGATCCAAAAGGGAAGCATTGCTGTTTGGAAACAATAGCAAGGACACTTAATTTTGGAATTCAACCAATTTAATATCAAAAAGATGCTAAATCAAATTCAAGGACACCATTGTTTGCTGGAATTGAATGGATTCATGGACATTGTTTTTACAATGAATGTTGATGTTAAAAAGGACACAAAAGATAATTTCATGGTTCTTGCATGCAAAAAGTCATTATAACAAAAAAAGGAGCTTGATTAGCATGAGGTGATTACAAAGTCTCATTATTTTGGAGTTAAACCACTTAATATTTGTACGAAATGCAAACCAAGATGAATGAGTCCTTCATTTGTTGCATGTAAATTCATTTAGAGTTGTAATCGTGTTTAGGATTACTTGTCTTGATTGATATGCAAGGTAGGATAGCCATAATTGTTAATTTCATGATCAATGTATAAAAAAGGGTGTTTAGAAACAAAAGGGAAGCATTGCTTAGTGGAAACAATAGCAGGGACACTTTATTTTGGAATTCAACCAATTAATATCATTAAGAAATGTTTAATCAAGATCAAGGACACCATTGTTTGTTGGAATTGAATGAATTCATGGTGTAGATGGTTCATTGACATTGTTTTTACAATGAATATTGTTGTTATAAAAGGACACAAAAGATAAGTTTTATGGGCATTGCATGAAAAAAGTCCTTATAACAAAAAGAGGAGCTTGATTAGCATGAGGTGATTACAAAGTCTCATTATTTTGGAGTTAAACCACTTAATATTAGTACGAAATGCAAACCAAGATGAATGACTCCTTTATTTGTTGCATGTAAATAAATTTAGAGTTTTAATCATGTTTAGGCTTACTTGTTTTGATTAATGTACATGGCAGGATAGCCACAATTGTTAATTTCATGATCAAGGTATAAAAAAGGACGTTCTCATCCAAAAGGGAAGCATTGCTTTTTGGAAACAATAGCAGGGACACTTTATTTTCGAATTCAACCAATTAATATCAAAAAGATGCTAATCAAATTCAAGGACACCATTGTTTGCTGGAATTGAATGGATTCATGGACATTATTTTTACAATGAATATTGTTGTTAAAAAGGACACAAAAGATAATTTCATGGTTCTTGCACGAAAAAAGACTTTATAACAAAAAGAGGAGCTTGATTAGCATGAGGTGATTACAAAGTCTCATTATTTTGGAGTTAAACCACTTAATATTAGTACGAAATGCAAACCAAGATGAATGACTCCTTCATTTGTTGCATGTAAATTCATTTAGAGTTGTAATCGTGTTTAGGATTACTTGTCTTGATTGATATGCAAGGTAGGATAGCCATAATTGTTAATTTCATGATCAATGTATAAAAAAGGGTGTTTAGAAACAAAAGGGAAGCATTGCTTAGTGGAAACAATAGCAGGGACACTTTATTTATGAATTCAACCAATTATTATCATTATGAAATGCTAATCAAGATCAAGGACACCATTGTTTGTTGGAATTGAATGAATTCATGGTGTAGATGGTTCATTGACATTGTTTTTACAATGAATATTGTTGTTATAAAGGACACAAAAGATAAGTTTATGGTCATTGCATGAAAAAAGTCCTTATAACAAAAAGAGGAGCTTGATTAGCATGAGGTGATTACAAAGTCTCATTATTTTGGAGTTAAACCACTTAATATTAGTACGAAATGCAAACCAAGATGAATGACTCCTTTATTTGTTGCATGTAAATAAATTTAGAGTTTTAATCATGTTTAGGCTTACTTGTTTTGATTAATGTACATGGCAGGATAGCCACAATTGTTAATTTCATGATCAAGGTATAACAAAGGACGTTTTGATCCAAAAGGGAAGCATTGCTTTTTTGAAACAATAGCAGGGACACTTTATTTTGGAATTCAACCAATTAATATCAAAAAGATGCTAATCAAATTCAAGGACACCATTGTTTGCTGGAATTGAATGGATTCATGGACATTGTTTTTACAATGAATGTTGATGTTAAAAAAAACACAAAAGATAATTTCATGATTCACACATGAAAAAAGACTTTATAACAAAAAAGGAGCTTGATTAGCATGAGGTGATTACAAAGTCTCATTATTTTGGAGTTAAACCACTTAATATTAGTACGAAATGCAAACCGGATGAATGAGTCCTTCATTTGTTGCATGTAAATTCATTTAGAGTTGTAATCGTGTTTAGGATTACTTGCCTTGATTAATATGCAAGGTAGGATAGCCACAATTGTTAATTTCATGATCAATGTATAAAAAAGGGTGTTTAGAAACAAAAGGGAAGCATTGCTTAGTGGAAACAAGAGCAGGGAGACTTTATTTTGGAATTCAACCAATTAATATCAATAAGAAAGGCTAATCAAGATCAAGGACACCATTGTTTGTTGGAATTGAATGAATTCATGGTGTAGATGGTTCATTGACATTGTTTTTACAATCAATATTGTTGTTAAAAAGGACACAAAAGATAAGTTTATGGTCATTGCATGAAAAAAGTCCTTATAACAAAAAGACGAGCTTGATTAGAATGAGGTGATTACAAAGTCTCATTATTTTGGAGTTAAACCACTTGATATTAGTACGAAAAGCAAACCAAGATGAATCACTCCTTTATTTGTTGCATGTAAATAAATTTAGAGTTTTAATCATGTTTAGGCTTACTTGTTTTGATTAATGTACATGGCAGGATAGCCACAATTGTTAATTTCATGATCAAGGTATAAAAAAGGATGTTTTGATCCAAAAGGGAAGCATTGCTTTTTGGAAACAATAGCAGGGACACTTTATTTTGGAATTCAACCAATTAATATCAAAAAGAAATGCTAATGAAGATCAAGGACACCATTGTTTGTTGGAATTGAATAAATTCATGGTCTAGATGGTTCATTGACATTGTTTTTACAATGAATATTGATGTTATAAAGGACACAAAAGATAATTTCATGGTCATTTCATGAAAAAAGTCCTTATAACAAAAAGAGGAGCTCGATTTGCATGAGGTGATTATAAAGTCTCATTATTTTTGAGTTAAACCACTAAATATTAGTACGAAATGAAAACCAAGATGAAGGACTCCTTTATTTGTTGCATGTAAATACATTTAGAGTTTTAATCATGTTTAGGCTTACTTGTTTTGATTAATTTACACGGTAGGATAGCCCCAATTGTTAATTTCATGATCAATGTTTAAAAAAGGGTGTTTAGAAACAAAAGGGAAGCATTGCTTAGTGGAAACAAGAGCAGGGAGACTTTATTTTGGAATTCAACCAATTAATATCAATAAGAAAGGCTAATCAAGATCAAGGACACCATTGTTTGTTGGAATTGAATGAATTCATGGTCTAGATGGTTCACTGACATTGTTTTTACAATGAATATTGTTGTTATAAAGGACACAAAAGATAATTTCATGGTCATTGCATGAAGAAAAGTCCTTATAACAAAAAGAGGAGCTTGATTAGCATGAGGCGATTACAAAGTCTCACTATTTCGGAGTTAAACCACTAAATATTAGTATGAAATGCAAACCAAGATGAATGACTCCTTTCTTTGTTGCATGTAAATACATTTAGAGTTTTAATCGTGTTTAGGCTTACTTGTTTTGATTAATATACAAGGTAGGATAGCCACAATTGTTAATTTCATGATCAATGTATAAAAAAGGGTGTTTAGAACCAAAAGGGAAGCATTGCTTAGTGGAAACAATAGCAGGGACACTTTATTTCTGAATTCAACCAATTAATATCAATAAGAAAGGCTAATCAAGATCAAGGACACCATTGTTTTTTGGAATTGAATGAATTCATGGTCTAGATGGTTCATTGACATTGTTTTTACAATGAATATTGATGTTGAAAAAGGACACAAAAGATAATTTCATGGTCATTGCATGAGAAAAGTCCTTATAGCAAAAGGAGGAGCTCGATTAGCATGAGGTGATTATAAAGTCTCATTATTTTTGAGTTAAACCACTAAATATTAGTATGAAATGAGAACGAAGATGAATGACTTCATTATTTGTTGCATGTAAATACATTTAGAGTTTTAATCATGTTTAGGCTTACTTGTTTTGATTAATTTACAAGGTAGGATAGCCCCAATTGTTAATTTCATGATCAATGTTTAAAAAAGGGTGTTTAGAAACAAAACGGAAGCATTGCTTAGGGGAAACAAGACCAGGGAGACTTTATTTTGGAATTCAACCAATTAATATCAATAAGAAAGGCTAATCAAGATCATGTACACCACTGTTTGTTGGAATTGAATGAATTCATGGTCTAGATGGTTCACTGATATTGTTTTTACAATGAATATTGTTGTTATAAAGGACACAAAAGGTAATTTGATGGTCATTGCATGAAAAAAGTCGTTATAACAAAAAGAGGAGCTTGAATAGCATGAGGTGATTACAAAGTCTCATTATTTTGGAGTTAAACCACTTAATATTAGTACGAAATGCAAACCAAGATGAATGACTCCTTTCTTTGTTGCATGTAAATACATTTAGAGTTTTAATCAAGTTTAGGCTTACTTGTTTTGATTAATATACAAGGTATGATAGCCACAATTGTTAATTTCCTGATCAATGTATAAAAAAGGGTGTTTAGAACCAAAAGGGAAGCATTGGTTACTGGAAACAATAGCAGTGACACTTTATTTCTGAATTCAACCAATTAATATCAATAAGAAAGGCTAATCAAGATCAAGGACACCATTTTTTGTTGGAATTGAATGAATTCATGGTCTAGATGTTTCATTGACATTGTTTTTACAATGAATATTGATGTTAAAAAGGACACAAAAGATAATTTCATGGTCATTGCATGAGAAAAGTCCTTATAACAAAAAGAGGAGCTTGATTAGCATGAGGTGATTACAAAGTCTCACTATTTTGGAGTTAAACCACTAAATATTAGTATGCAATGCAAACCAAGATGAATGACTCCTTTCTTTGTTGCATGTAAATACATTTAGAGTTTTAATCATGTTTAGGCTTACTTGTTTTGATTAATTTACAAGGTAGGATAGCCCCAATTGTTAATTTCATGATCAATGTTGAAAAAAGTGTGTTTTGATCCAAAAGGGAAGCATTGCATAGTCGAAACAATAGCTGGGACACTTTGTTTTTGGAATTCAACCAATTAATATCAATAAGAAGATGCTAATCAAGTTCAAGGACACCATTTTTTGCTGCAATTGAATGGATTCTTGGTCTAGATGGTTCATGGAAATTGTGTTTTTACAATGAATATTGATGTTAAACAGGACACAAAAGATAATTTCATGGTCATTGCATGAAAAAAAGTCCTTATAAACAAAAAGAGGAGCTTGATTAGCATGAGGTGATTACAAAGTCTCATTATTTTGGAGTTAAACCACTTAATATTAGTACGAAATGCAAACCAAGATGAATGACTCCTTAATTTGTTGCATGGAAATACATTTAGAGTTTTAATTGTTTGTAGGCTTACTTGTTTTGATTAATATACAAGGTAGGATAGCCACAATTGTTAATTTCATGATCAATGTATAAACAAGGCTGTTTAGAAACAAAAAGGAAGCATTGCTTAGTGGAAACAATAGCAGGGACACTTTATTTTGGAATTCAACCAATTAATATCAATAAGAAAGGCTAATCAAGATGAAGGACACCATTGTGTGTTGGAATTGAATGAATTCATGGTCTAGATGCTTCATTGACATTGTTTTTACAATGAATATTGATGTTAAAAAGGACACAAAAGGTAATTTCATGGTCATTGCATGAAAAAAGTCCTTATAACAAAAAGGGGAGCTTGAATAGCATGAGGTGATTACAAAGTCTCATTATTTTGGAGTTAAACCACTTAATATTAGTACGAAATGCAAACCAAGATGAATGACTCCTTAATTTGTTGCATGTAAATACATTTAGAGTTTTAATCATGTTTAGGCTTACTTGTTTTGATTAATGTACAAGGTAGGATAGCGACAATCGTTAATTTCATGATCAATGTATAAAAAAGGGTGTTTAGAACCAAAAGGGAAGCATTGCTTAGTCGAAACAATAGCAGGGACACTTTATTTTGGAATTCAACCAATTAATACAAATAAGAAAGGCTAATCAAGTTCAAGGACACCGTTGTTTGTTGGAATTGAATGAATTCGTGGTCTAGATGGTTCACTGACATTGTTTTTACAAAGAATATTGATGTTATAAAGGACACAAAAGATTAGTTCATGGTCATTGCATGAGAAAAGTCCTTATAACAAAAAGAGGAGCTTGATTAGCATGAGGTGATTACAAATTCTCATTATTTTTGAGTTAAACCACTTAATATTAGTACGAAATGCAAACCAAGATGAATGACTCCTTTCTTTGTTGCATGTAAATACATATAGAGTTTTAATAGTGTTTAGGCTTACTTGTTTTGATTAATATACAAGGTAGGATATCCACAATTGTTAATTTCAGGATCAATGTATAAAAAAGGGTGTTTAGAACCAAAAGGGAAGCATTGCTTAGTGGAAACTCTTTATTTTGGAATTCAACCAATTAATATCAATAAGAAAGGCTAATCAAGATCAAGGACACCATTGTTTGTTGGAATTGAATGAATTCATGGTCTAGATGGTTCATTGACATTGTTTTTACAATGAATATTGATGTTAAAAAGGACACAAAAGATAATTTCATGGTCATTGCATGAGAAAAGTCCTTATAACAAAAAGAGGAGCTTGATTAGCATGAGGTGATTACAAAGTCTCACTATTTTGGAGTTAAACCACTAAATATTAGTGTGAAATGCAAACCAAGATGAATGACTCCTTTCTTTGTTGCATGTAAATACATTTAGATTTTTAATCATGTTTAGGCTTACTTGTTTTGATTAATTTACAAGGTAGGATAGCCACAATTGTTAATTTCATGATCAATGTTTAAAAAAGGCTGTTTTGATGAAAAAGGGAAGCATTGTTTAGTCGAAACAATAGCAGGGACACTTTATTTTGGAGTTTAACCAAATAATATCAAAAAGATGCTAATCATGTTCAAGGACACCATTTTTTGCTGCAATTGAATGGATTCTTGGTCTAGATGGTTCATGGACATTGATTTTTACAATGAATATTGACGTTAAACAGGACACAAAAGATAATTTCACGGTCATTGCATGAGAAAAGTCCTTATAACAAAAAGAGGAGCTTGATTAGCATGAGATGATTACAAAGTCTCATTATTTTGGAGTTAAACCACCTAATATTAGTACGAAATGAAAACCAAGATGAATGACTCCTTTATTTGTTGCATGTAAATACATTTAGAGTTTTAATCATGTTTAGGCTTACTTGTTTTGATTGATGTACAAGGTAGGATAGCCCCAATTGTTAATTTCATGATCAATGTTTAAAAAAGGGTCTTTAGAAACAAAAGGGAAGCATTGCTTAGTGGAAACAATAGCAGGGACACTTTATTTTAGAATTCAACCAATTAATATAAATAAGAAAGGCTAATCAAGATCAAGGACACTGTTGTTTGTTGGAATTGAATGAATTCGTGGTCTAGATGGTTGACTGACATTGTTTTTACAAAGAATATTGATGTTATAAAGGACACAAAAGATTAGTTCATGGTCATTGCATGAGAAAAGTCCTTATAACAAAAAGTGGAGCTTGATTAGCATGAGGTGATTACAAAGTCTCATTATTTTGGAGTTAAACCACTTAATATTAGTACGAAATGCAAACCAAGATGAATGACTCCTTTCTTTGTTGCATGTAAATACATTTAGAGTTTTAGTCGTGTTTAGGCTTACTTGTTTTGATTAATATACAAGGTAGGATATCCACAATTGTTAATTTCATGATCAATGTATAAAAAAGGGTGTTTAGAACCAAAAGGGAAGCATTGCTTAGTCGAAACAATAGCAGGGACACTTTATTTTGGAATTAACCCAATTAATATCAAAAAGATGCTAATCAAGTTCAAGGACACCATTGTTTGCTGGAATTGAATGGATTCATGGTCTAGATGGTTCATGGATATTGTTTTTACAATGAATATTGATGTTAAAAAGGACACAAAAGATAATTTCATGGTTATTGCATAAAAAAGTCCTCATAACAAAATGAGGAGCTTGATTAGCATGAGGTGATTACAAAGTCTCATTATTTTGGAGTTAAACCACACAATATTAGTACGAAATGCAAACCAAGTTGAATGACTCCTTTATTTGTTGCATGTAAATACATTTAGAGTTTTAATTGTGTTTAGGCTTACTTGTTTTGATTAATATACAAGGTAGGATAGCCACAATTGTTAATTTCATGATCAATGTATAAAAATGGGTGTTTAGAACCAAAAAGGGAAGCATTGCTTTGTGGAAACAATAGCAGGGACACTTTATTTTGGAATTCAATCAACTAATATCAATAAGAAAGGCTAATCAAGATCAAGGACACCATTGTTTGTCGGAATTGAATGAATTCATGGTCTAGATGGTTCACTGACATTGTTTTTACAATGAATATTGATGTTATAAAGGACACAAAAGATAAGTTCATGGTCATTGCATGAAAATAGTCCTTATAACAAAAAGAGGAGCTTGATTAGCATGAGGTGATTACAAAGTCTCATTATTCTGGAGTTAAACCACTTAATATTTAGTATGAAATGCAAACCAAGTTGAATGAATCATGTTAGGCTTACTTGTTTTGATTAATGTACAAGGTAGGATAGCCACAATTGTTAATTTCATGATCAATGTATAAAAAAGGGTGTTTAGAACCAAAAGGGAAGCATTGCTTAGTGGAAACAATAGCAGGGACACTTTATTTTTTAATTCAACCAAGTAATATCATTAAGAAATGCTAATCAAGATCAAGGACACCATTGTTTGCTGGAATTGAATGAATTCATGGTCTAGATGGTTCATTGACATTGTTTTTACAATGAATATAGATGTTAAAAAGGACACAAAAGATAATTTCATTTTCATTGCATGAAAAAAGACCTTATAACAAAAAGTGGAGCTTGATTAGCATCAGGTGATTACAAAGTCTCATTATTTTGGAGTTAAACCACTTACTATTAGTACGAAATGCAAACCAAGATGAATGACTCCTTTCTTTGTTGCATGTAAATACATTTAGAGTTTTAATCATGTTTAGGCTTACTGGTTTTGATTAATATACATGGTAGGATAGCCACAATTGTTATTTTCATGATCAATGTATAAAAAAGGGTGTTTAGAACCAAAAGGGAAGCATTGCTTCGAGGAAACAATAGCAGGGACACATTTATTTTGGAATTCAACCAATTAATATCAATAAGAAAGGCTAATCAAGATAAAGGACACCATTGTTTGTTAGAATTGAATGAAGTCATGGTCTAGATGGTTCATTAACATTGTTTTTACAATGAATATTGTTGTTATAAAGGACACAAAAGATACGTTCATGGTTATTGCATGAAAAAAGTCCTTATAACAAAAAGAGGAGCTTGATTAGCATGAGGTGAATACAAAGTCTCATTATTTTGGAGTTAAACCACTAAATATTAGTACGAAATGCAAACCAAGCTGAATGACTCCTTTATTTGTTGCATGTAAATACATTTAGAGTTTAAATCATGTTTAGGCTTACTTGTTTTGATTAATGTACAAGGTAGGATAGCCACAATTGTTAATTTCATGATCATGTATAAAAATGGGTGTTTAGAACCAAAAGAGAAGCATTGCTTAGTGGAATCAATAGCAGGGACAGTTTATTTTGGAATTCACCCAATTAATATCAAAAAGATGCTAAACAAGTTCAAGGACACCATTGTTTGTTGGAAATTGAATGGATTCATGGTCTAGATGGTTCATGGACATTGTTTTTACAATGAATATTGATGTGAAAAAGGACACAAAAGATAATTTCATGGTTATTGCATGAAAAAAGACCTTATAACTAAAAGCGGAGCTTGAATAGCATGAGGTGATTACAAAGTCTCATTATTTTGGAGTTAAACCACTTAATATTAGTACGAAATGCAAACCAAGATGAATGACTCCTTAATTTGTTGCATGTAAATACATTTAGAGTTTTAATCGTGTTTAGGCTTACTTGTTTTGATTAATATACAAGGTAGGATAGCCACAATTGTTAATTTCATGATCAATGTATAAACAAGGCTGTTTAGAAACAAAAGGGAAGCATTGCTTAGTGGAAACAATAGCAGGGACACTTTATTTTGGAATTGAACCAATTAATATGAATAAGAAAGGCTAATCAAGATGAAGGACACCATTGTGTGTTGGAATTGAATGAATTCATGGTCTAGATGCTTCATTGACATTGCTGTTTACAATGAATATTGTTGTTAATAAAGGACACAAAAGGTAATTTCATGGTCATTTGCATGAAAAAAGTCCTTATAAACAAAAAGCGGAGCTTGATTAGCATGAGGTGATTATTACAAAGTCTCATTTATTTTGGATTTAAACCACTTAATATTAGTACGAAAATGCAAACCAAGATGAATGACTCCTTTATTTGTTGCATGTAAATACATTTTAGAGTTTTAATCGTGTTTTAGGCTTACTTGTTTTGATTAATATTATACAAGGTAGGATAGCCACAATTGTTAATATTCATGATCAATGTATAAAAAAAGGGTGTTTTAGAAACCAAAAGGGAAGCATTGCTTAGTGGAAACAATAGCAGGGACACTTTATTTTGGAATTCAACCAATTAAATATCATTAAGAAAATGCTAATCAAGATCAAGGACACCATTGTTTGCTGCAATTGAATGAATTCTTGTTCTAGATGGTTCAATTGACATTGTTTTTTACAATGAATATTGATGTTTAATAAAGGAAGGACACAAAAGGACAAAAGATAAATTCATGGTCATTGCGCATGAAAAAAAAGACCTTATAACAAAAAGAGGAGGCTTGAGCATAGCATGAGGTGATTACAAAGTCTCATTAATTTTGGAGTTAAACCACTTAATATTAGTACGAAAATGCAAACCAAGATGAATGACACCTCCTTTCTTTGTTGCATGTAAATACATTTTAGAGTTTTAATATCATGTTTAGGCTTACTTGTTTTGATTAATGTACAAGGTAGGATAGCCACAATTGTTAATTTCATGATCAATGTATAAAAAAAGGGTGTGTTTAGAAACCAAAAGGGAAGCATTGCTTAGTGGAAACAATAGCAGGGACACTTTATTTTGGAATTCAAAACCAATAATATAAATCAAGAAAGGCTAATCAAGATCAAAGGACAAAACCATTGTTTTGTTGGAATTGAATGAATTCATGGTTCTAGATGGTTCATTGACATTGTTTTTTTACAATGAATATTATAATGTTTAAAAAGGACACAAAAAAGATAATTTCATGTACCATATTTCATTGCATGAAAAAAGTCCTTATAACAAAAAGATGAGCTTGATTAGCATGAGGTGATTACAAAGTCTCATTATATTTTGGAGTTTAAAACCACTTATATATTAGTACGAAATGCAAACCAAGATGAATGACTCCTTTATTTGTTGCATGTAAATAATTTAGAGTTTTAAATCGTCAGTTTAGGCTTACTTGTTTTTGATTAATACATTGGTTACATGGTAAGGTGATATCCACAATTGTTAATTTCATGATCAATCAATAAAAAAATAAAAAAGGGTGTTTAGAACCAAAAGGGAAGCATTGCTTACGTGGAAACAATAGCAGGGACACTTTATTTTTGGAATTCACAACCAATTAATATCAATATTAAGAAAGGCTAATCAAGATCAAGGACACCATTGTTTTTTGTTGGAATTGACAATGAATTCCATGGTCTAGATGGTTCATTGACATTGTTTTTTTACAATGAATATTGATGTTAAAAAGGACACAAAAGATAATTTTCATGGTCATATGCATGAAAAAGTTCCTTATAACAAAAAGAGGAGCTTGATTAGCATGAGGTGATTACAAAGTCTCATTATTTTTGGAGTTAAACCACTAAATATTAGTACGAAATGCAAACCCAAGATGAATGACTCCTTTATTTGTTGCATGTAAATACATTTAGAGTTTTAAATCATGTTTAGGCTTACTTTGTTTTGATTAATGTACAAGGTAGGATAGCCACAATTGTTAATTTCATGATCAATGTATAAAAAAATGGGTGTGTTTAGAAACCAAAAGGGAAGCATTGCTTAGTAGTGAAAACAATAGCAGGGGGACAGTTTAATTTTGGAATTCAACCAATTAATATCAATAAGAAAGGCTAATCAAGATCAAGGACACCATTGTTTGTTGGAATTGAATGAATTCACATGGTCTATATGTTTCATTGACATTGTTTTTTACAATGAAATAATGATGATGCGAAAAAAAGGACACAAAAGATAATTTTCACAGGTTATTGCACCCCAAAACCTTAAAGGGTCAAAAAGAGGAGCTTGAATAGCATGAGGTGATTACAAAGTCTCATATATTTTGGAGTTAAAACCACATAATATTTGTACGAAATGCCAACCAAGTTGAATGACTCCAAACCGTTGTTGGATGTAAATACAAATTGGAGTTTTACCCATTGTTTAGGCTTGGACCTGTATTTTGATTAATATACAAGGAAGGAAAGCCACAATTGTTAACTTCCATGATCAATTGTATAAAAAAGGGTGTTTAGAATCCAAAAGGAAGCATTGCTTAGTGGAAAACAATAGCAGGGTGCAGTGGTTTATTTTGGAACAATTACATCAAAAGTCTAATCAATCAAAGACACCCTGTTTTCAGAATTAATGCTCATCCAGGTCCTACAAGGTTCATAGACATTGTTTTTTATACAATTGATGTCAATGACACACAAAAGATACGTTTCAATATTTGCAAGAAAGGAGACCTTAATAACTAAAAAGAGGAGCTTTTTGTGCATGTGATTACAAAGTCTCATTTATTTAGTTAAACCACTAAATATAATACCAATTAGTGAAGCAATACTCCTTTTGTATTTTGAATTAAATGATTAGGCACTTGAGTAGGATATCCACAATTGTTAATTTCATGATCAATGTATAAAAAAGGGTGTTTAAAACCAAAAGGGAAGCATTGCTTAGTGGAAACAATAGCAGGGACACTTTATTTCTGAATGCAAATAATTAATATCAATAAGAAAGGCTAATCAAGATCAAGGACACCATTGTTTTTTTGGAATTGAATGAATTCATGGTCTAGATGGTTCATTGACATTGTTTTTACAATGAATATTGATGTGAAAAAGGACACAAAAGATAATTTCATGGTCATTGCATGAGAAAAGTCCTTATAGCAAAAGGAGGAGCTCGATTAGAATGAGGTGATTATAAAGTCTCATTATTTTTGAGTTAAACCACTAAATATTAGTATGAAATGAGAACGAAGATGAATGACTTCATTATTTGTTGCATGTAAATACATTTAGAGTTTTAATCATGTTTAGGCTTACTTGTTTTGATTAATTTACAAGGTAGGATAGCCCCAATTGTTAATTTCATGATCATTGTTTAAAAAAAGGGAACCTTATAAACAAAAAGGGGACTTTATTTTTGAATTTTAGCAATGCTAATCAAGATCAAAGAACACCATTGTAGTAGCATAGAATGAATTGGTTAGGATGGTTTCATTGACATGTTTTTACAAAGAATAGTGAATATAAAGGACACAAAATATTAGTTCATGGTCATTGCCATGAAAAAAGTCATAATAACAAAAAAGATGACATGCCGTGATTACAAGTCACATTATTTTTGAGGCTAAAAAAAAAAAACAAAAACCCACTAAATATTTGTACCGAAATGCAAATCAGAAGTAAATGACACCTTTATTAGTTGCATTTTAATACATAAGAGTTTTAATCGTTGTTTAGGCTTACTTGTTTTTGATTTAATGTACAAGGTAGGATCCCCCGCCACAATTGTTAATTTTCATGATCAACATGTATAAAAAATGGTGTTTAGAACCAAAAGGGGAAGCATTGCTTATTGGAAACAATAGCTGGGACACTTATATTTTGGAATTCAACCAATTAATATCAATAAGAAGATGCTAATCAAGCATTCAAGGACTCAGACCATTGTTTTGTTGGAATTGAATGAATTCATGGGTCTAGATGGTTCATTGTACATTGTTTTTTTTACAATGAATATTGATGTTAAAAAGGACACAAAAGATAATTTTCATGGTCATTGGCATGAGAAAACGTGGTCCTATTATAACAAAAAGAGGAGCTTAATTAGCAATAGAGGTGATTACAAAGTCTCACTTATTGTTGGGAGTTAAACCACTAAATATTAGTGAAATGCAAATCAAGATGAATGACTCCTTTCTTTGATTGCATGTAAAATACATTTAGAGTTTTAATCATGTTTTAGGCCGACTTGTTTTTGATTAATATACAAGGATAAGGATAGCCACAATTGTTAATTTCATGATCAAGTGTGTTAAAAAAGGTGTTTTGGATCAAAAAGGGAAGCATTGCTTAGATGAAAACAATAGCAGGGGACACTTTTATTTTGGAATTCAAACCAAATTAACATCAATAAGAAAATGCTAATTCAAGTACAAGGACACCATTGTTTTTTGGCAATTGAATGAATTCTTGCGTCTAGATGGTTTCATTGACATTGTTTTTTACAATGAATATTGATGTTAAATAAGACACAAACGACAAAAGAATAATTTCATGGTCACTAAACTAAATGCATGAAAAAAGTCCTCATATAACAAAAAGAGGGAGCTTGATTAGCATGAGGACGATTACAAAGTCTCATTATTTTGAGTTCTAAACCACTTAAATAATTAGTACGAAATGCAAACCAAGCGGCTGAATGACTTGCCCTTTATTTGTTGCATGTAAATACATTTAGATTTTTAATCATGTTTAGGCTTACTTTTTGAATTAATGTACAAGGTACAGGATAGCCACAATTGTTAAATTTCATGATCAATGTTATAAAAGGAGTGTGTTTTTGAAACCAAAAGGGAAGCATTGCTTATTTAGAAACGATTTAATAGCAGGGATCAGTTTATTTTGGAATTCACAACCCAATTAATATCAATAAGAAGAAATGCTAATCAAGTTTCAAGGACACCATTGTTTGCTGGAATTGAAATTGAATTCATGGTCGTAGATGGTTCATGGACATTGTTTTTACAATGAATATAGATGTTTAAAAAGGACACAAAAGATAATTACCAGGTTCATTGCCAATGAAAAAAGATCCTTATAACACAAAAGAGGAGTCTTGATTAGCATGAGGTGATTACAAAGTCCTCATATATTATTTGGAGTTTAAACCCACTTAATATTAGTACGAAATGCAAACCAAGAAAGAATGACTCCTTTCTTTGTTGCATGTAACTACATTTAGAGTTTTTAGATCGTGTTTTAAGGGCTTACTTGTTTTTATGATTAATATAACAATGTAGGGATAGCCACAATTGTTAATTTCATGATCAATGTATAAAAAAGGGGTGATTTTAGAACAAAAGTAGGAAGCATTGCTTAGTGGAAACAATAGGAGGGACACTTTATTTTGAGGAATTCAACCAATTAATATCAATAATTTTATAAAAATGCTAATCAAAATGACAGGACAACCATTGTTTGTCTGGAATTGAATGAAATATCTTTGATGTCTAAGATGGTCATGGACATTGTTTTTACAAATGAATATTGATGTTTGAAAAAAAAGGACACAAAAAGTTAATTTCATGGTTCCTTGCATGAAAAAATGTCCTTATAACAAAAAAGAGGAGCTTGATTAGCATGAGGTGATTAAAAGTGCTCAGTATTTTGGAGTAAACCACGTTAATATTAGTACGGAAAATGCAAACCAAGATGAATGACTAGTTCCTTTCTTTGTTGCATGTAAATACATTTAGAGAGTTTTAAATCGTGTTTACGGGCTTACTTGTTTTGATTAATATACAAGGTAGGATAGCCACAATTGTTAATTTCTCATGATCAATGTATAAAAAAGGGTGTTTAGAATACCGGAAAAAAGGAAGCATTGCTTAGTTGCGAAACAATAGCAGGGGACACTTTTATTTTGGAATTCAACAACAATTAATTATCATCATTTAGGAAATGCTCTAATCAAGATATCAAGGACACCTGAATTTCGTTTGTTGGAATTGAATGAATATCATGGTTCTAGATGGTTCACTTTGACATTGTTTTTTTACAATGAATATTGATTGTTTAAAAGTGGACACAAAAGTAGATTAATTTCATTGGTCATTGCATGCAAATGAAAAAAGTCCTTATAGAACAGACAAAGAAGGAGCTTGAATTAGCATGAAGGTGATTACAAAGTAGATCATTCATTATTTTGGAGTTAAACCAACTTAATATTAGTTACGAAAAATGCAAACCCAAGATGAATGACTCCTTTCAATTTGTTGCAATGTAAATACATTTAGAGTTGTTTAATCGTGTTTAGGCTTACTTTGTTTTGATTAATATACAAGGTGGATAGGAGCCACAATTGTGATAATTTCATGATCAATGTATAAAAAAAAGGGTGTTTTAGAACCAAAAGGGAGTCATTTGAGCATTGCTTTATCGTGGAAACAATAAGCAGTATGAGGACACTTTAATTTTGGGAATTCAACGACGCAATTAATATCATTAAGAAATGCTAAATCAAGATCAAGGACACCATTGTTTGTTGGAATTTGAATGATGTATTACATGGTCTAGATGGTTCATTAGTACATTGACATTGTTTTTACATATGAAATCGATTGTGATGTTAAAAAAGTACGACGCACAAAAGAGAATATATCTTTCATCGTCATTGCATGAAAAAAAGTCCTTATAACAAAAAAGGAGGAGCTTGATTAGCATGAGGTGGTGATTACAAAGATCTCCACTTATTTTGGATGGAGGTTAAACCACTTAAATATTTAAGTACGAAATGCAAACCAAGAAGGAATGACTCCTTTCTTTTGTTGCATGTAAATACATTTTAGGAGTTATTAATCGTGTTTAGGCTTACGTTGATTTTTGTGAATTAATATACTAACAAGGTAGGAATAGCCACAAATTGTTAATTTTCATGATCAATGTATGTATAAAAAAATGGTTTTTTGTGTTTTAGAGGACAAAAAGGGGAAGCAATGCTGCTTAGTGTGAAACAATAGCAGGGACAGAACACTTATTTTTTGGAATTCAACCAATTAATATCATAGAAGAATGCTAAATCAAGTTCCAAGGACAGCAACACATTGTTCATGTTGTCTGCAATTGAAATGAATTCATGGTCTCTAGAGATGGTTCACGTGACATTGTTTTTACAATGAAATATTGATGTTAAAAAAGGACGACAGAAAGATAATTTCATGGTCCATTGCATGACAAAAAGTTCTCTTATAACAAAAAGAGAGGGAGCTTTGATTAGCATGAGTATGATTACAAAGTCCTCAAATAATTTTTGGAGATTTAAACCGACTTGATATTATTACCGAAATGCAAACCTGCAAAGAATAAATGGAGACTTCCTTCATATTTGTTGCATTACCTAAATTCATATTAGAAGAATTATTAACGTGTTTTAGGATTACTGGTTGATTGATTAATACAATATGCGTGGTAAGGATAGCCCACAATTGTTAAATATCATGATCAAATGTAAAAAGGTTTGCGGTGTGTTTAGAAACCAGAAAAGGTCGAAGCAGATTTAGCTTACTGCTGGAAACAATAGCAGGGACACTTTTATTTTCGGAATTCAACCAAATTAATATCAATTAAGGAAATGCTAATCAAGATCTAAGGACACCATAGGTTTGTGTTGGAAGTTGAATGAATTCATTGTCTAGTTGGTTTCATTGTGACATTGTTTTAAACAATGAAATGTTGATTTTTATAAAAAGGACGCGATAAAGATGCTATTTATCATGGTCCAAATGATTGAAATATGAAAAAAAGTCCTTATACACACAAAAGAAGAGGGCATGATTACCCCAATGAGGAGTCGTGATCTACAAAGTCTACATTTAATCTTTGTATGGATTATGAAACCACTTACAATGCATTATTATCGCGAAATGATCCCAGCAACCTCCGCGAATGGATCTCCCATTAATTGTTGCAATATGTATAATAGCATTAGAGGTTTTAATCGTGTAGTTTAGGCTTACTTGTTTGGATTATTTATACGCAAGTGTAGATAGCGCCAACAATTGTGTGCATTTCATGACAATGTATAAAAAAGGGTGTTTAGAACAAAAGGGAAGCATTGCTTAGTGGAAAGCATATCAGCTGTCAGGGGACACTTCTATTTGGAATTAACCAAGTTAATATCATGTGAGAGAATGCTTAATCAGATTTCTTAGAGACACCATGTCTGTATGGATTTTGAGAATGTATTCATGGTCTCCCAGATGAGTGTCATTCGACATTGTTGCGTTACTATGAGATATATTTGATGCTAGAAAAGAGGACAACAGAAAGATATTTCATGGTCTCATTGCATTTGAAAAAAGTCTTATAACAAAAAGAGGAGGTTGGACGCTAGCATGGAGAGGTGATAAAAGGTGTCTCATTCATTTTGCAGTTGAAAACCATTAAGCATATTTAGTGTTACTGGAAATGCAAACCCTAAGAACGAATGATTCTCCTTTCTTTGTTGCATGTAAATACATTTAGAGTTTTAATCATGTTTAGGCTTACTTGTTTTGATTAATATACAAGGTAGGATAGCCACAATTGTTAATTTCATGATCAATGTAAAAAGGGTGTTTTGAACAAAAGGGAAGCATTGCTTCGAAACAATAGGAACAGCAGGGACACTTTATTTAATTTCAACCAATTAATATAAGAAA